>QNUK01000917.1:156573-180192 GCA_013621035.1 Clarias magur | reverse complement strand
AGTGCCTAAACATAAATGTGAATGTACATGCGCAGCCAATTTGAGTGGCAGTTGCATTGCAGGTGTAAAACTGCTAGCTGTCTGCTATGCATCATTGTAGCTAACCAGGTCATTTGAATCATTGTATATTAACTTACCACAAGAAACGTAAGAGTACACACGGCACGACATGTAGGGTATGGATGACGGATTCCAACCAACATGCAAGGCCGTATGCGTTCCACAAATCAGCCCATTTATGAATGAACTGGGGTCATTTCCTGCCAAGATGGAGACGACCAGAGCTCTAACTGTTCAGAAAACCTAGAGTTGGCCAGCTCTTTTACCAGCCATGGATTTACAACTTACAACTATTCAGTTTTTCACTTTTCAATAAATTATACATTTATTTATATTAAATGTACTGTAAGTGCACTCCATGGCATAAACTGCTTATAAAACCACATATAAGAACCGGCTCAACTGTATTATGTTTAAAACAGCTATACGCTGTATAACTAAAAGTATGTACCCCCTCAATCTGTTCGCACAAAGTCTGAAGAGCACAACTGTACAGAAAGTCTCTGTGTGCTCCAGTGGTGCAATTTTCCTAAGAATTAAGAAGCCCAAACCATTACTCAGCATGACGACGTCCCTGTGAGATCCACACAACCAGCTCCATGATGACATGATGTGCTAAGGTTGGAAGAATGTGCAAGAACTCCAGTGTCCTGCACAGAGCCCTGACTGATCTTAACCCGGCTGAACACCTTTGGGATGCACTGGAGCTGGAGCCTCCTCGACATCCCGACACCAGCGCTCGAGCTCACTAATGAACACAAAGCCCCACAGACACACGCCAACATCTAGTGGAAAGCCTTTATTATGTCTAATTTAGGTGGAAAAAAAACACTACTCAGGACCACAGAATTACATGTACAGCTTCACAAAACATTACTGCAAATAAAATGTTACAGTTTTCAGTGTTTATATAGCCTGTCCAAGCTCTAACTTTAAGGTAAAAGCAATTGAGTAAAACCGAGGGTTTATTATGGAAGCCTGAATGACTGACACTTCAAAGGCGATACTGTTGTAAATGAGCACATCATCAGAAAGTGACAGAAACCTCCAAAAACTGCAAGCGACAGGCTATAAAAAATTTTTTAAAAAGCCATAAAGCCATAAAGAACGTTTATATCATTGACCTGCACTTTTTCCATTTTATGGTCCACGTCTGGCTGGAAGGTGAGACGATCCATCAAAACTACTCGAACCTCGTCAGCAAGAACATTCAGGGTCGGGTGCTTAGGATTCACCATGCTTAGGAATTTAGCTCATAATCATAAATCAACTTAATATAACACATTCTAATTGCGGAGTGATTCTTTGCAAAGCTCACTACAAACATTAATAATGCTCGCCGAAGATTTAATAGCATCTTGTAATTAATTAATGAATTTGATAATTTATCACTTCCTGGTTTTACCTGTGCACGCTTTTCTCCGCTGTGTTACAGGTTTTTATTTTCCTGGTTGCCCTTTTAGGTTTTCTACTCGGGTATGGACACTTTTACACCGTTAGCCTGAAAAAAAATATATAAATTCCCCCCCCCCCCCCAAAAAAAAAAAAATCAAATAACCAAAAGTTTGCTTCCTTTGCTTTTGCAAACTATACACCAGAAAGGAAAAAAAAAAAAATGTCTGAGGTCAGTGTAAAAATATCTCTCAGTGAAACTGGACAGAAATAAAATAATGGGAAAAAGAAAACTTCACGAAGCTTGAGGGGAAAATGGAAGAGAACATGGAACCAGAGTTTAAAAAATGGATGAAGATCATTATGTTCATAAGGAGTGTAAAAAAAAAAAAATTCCTGAACGGATGAAATGTCCGCAGTGCTACTTAAAGCTCTGTGCTTTGGCTCTGTCTTTATTAGCTCATCTACAGAAAGAGCGCTGCAACCCTCAAACTCTTACCATGTTTGATTCACTTTTGATTCGAGTTGAGTCGAATCGCATTCTCGCTGGACTTTACTTGGAAGTGGCTCGAGGACACCCATCTCAATCCCGCACCTGCCTTGAGTTAAGGTTATTATGTTCAAGTTCTTTGCTCCAAAGTAGCATAAGTTGAGCGAACATGAAATAAGTTAGCATGACATAGAAGCGTGGAAGAGCTGCTCAGGTCAGCCCAACGATAGTGCCGATTACCATTGGAGAGTTGTTCAGTGTGCCATGAGGGTCTGAATATCATGGACTGACTTTAGTCCTTGTAATTTCTCCTCATCTCCATTCCTGGCATGGTTACAGATGTGTGCTCTGATTGTATTGTCTGTGCAGTGGATTTCAGAGGTGGGAGGTGCCTGAGTACATTTACTTTGTTACTGTTTAAGTATGTATATCACATACTGTATCTGTCCTTAAGTTGAGTCATTTTATTAGGAGACTTTTTATGTTTACTCTGTACACTGTTCCATTGTTACTTAAAAGTATAGAAAATATTTCCTTTTATTTAATTATACTGCTGAACCATAACCACCACTGTGGTGTGTAGTATATGAAGTGGGAGTTTAGCCACCTGCTGATTATCATGCGTATTGCGTGACTTGCCTTCCCTTCGAGACAAGTCTAATAATGTTACAGGTGTTTGAAATTAGAAGCAGATCTGAAAACAAGATGTTCACAATCAGAAACCAGAGATAGAGATTTTACTATGAAAAAGGCTCCTGTGAGCTCAATATTTTTGGTATTTAAGTCAATTTAGAAATTGATTATTTTCTGACGAAGGCGGCACGGTGGTGTAGTGGTCAGCACTGTCGCCTTGCACCGCCAGGGTCCGGGTTCGATCCCTGGCCAGGCTCGATTCCCGTCTCTGTGTGCATGGAGTTTGCATGTTCTCCCCGTGCTTGGTGGGTTCCCTCCGGGGTCTCCGGTTTCCTCCCACAGTCCAAAGACATGTAGGTTAGGCTAATTGGCATTCCCAAATTGCCTGTAGTGTGTGACTGTGCCCTGCGATGCATTGGCACCCTGTCCAGGATGTACCCTGCCATGTGCCCCAAGTCTCCTGGGATAGGCTCCAGGCCCCCCGTGACCCTGAATACAGGATTAAGCGGAATAGATGATGAGTGAGTGATTATTTTCTGACGATGACTTGATCACAAGCGTTTTCTTCTTTACTGAAATTATGTCACTTTGCTATTAGTGTCAATACATTAAGTAAAAAGATGAGGCTTTAATGAAATACAGCTGCAGTGGAACCTTGGATTACGAGCGTAGTTCATTCCAGAAGCATGCCTGGATATATCAAAACACTCACAAATCAAAGTGAATTTCCCCCATATGAAATAATGAAAACTCTAATTATTCGCTCCACAACCCCCAAAAAAAAATTAATTAATTAATAAAAAAAAAAAATTATATATATATATATATATATAACTAATACAACATATAAAGTGAAAAATAAACCTACTTTAAAAAAAAAAGGGTGATTTCCTTGATATTTGAAGGAACAGCTACAGTAGCACTGATATTATGTTCCTGTGCTAAACAGCATCTGTCTGTCCTGAGGCCTGAGTATTGCTCAGGGTTCGTGTGATATCACTTCGCTGTCCATCACACACTTTGCTCTCATCACTCACACCGCTCTTCTGGGATCTCCTGGGGTTTGATGTGAAGGCAGCGATTCAGAGTGACACTGAGAGCTCTTGTCGTCCTTGAGGCAAACAGAGGCAGCGTCTGAAATCAGATTGACGGCTTCCTTTTCCTCCTTCTGTGTATCCTTCAAGGTTTAAACCTTTTATTTATTCATGTACTTTTATTCCAGGCTCTGATGTCATGGAGCTTTCATGAAACATTTAAAAATAGAATAATAATAAAACGAATGAAATAATAATGACTTAGAACGGTGAATAATCCACACTCCATGATGGTTTTCACATTACTAACTACAGTAACTTTGCTGAATCTGGAGACACTTCTTTCCTTTTTTTTTCGTCCCTTCTCAAAGTCAGTAAAATGCTTATGCTTGCCCATTTTTTTCTGCTTCCAACACATCAACTTCAAGAACAAAATGTTTGCCTGCAGCCGAAAATAACCCCCATTGTAATGAGATATTGTTACTGTAGCTACTGTGAAAGGACCCAGATTGGTATCTCTAGACAACTCCAAATCTGCACCTCTTTGTGGGACGTTCCCGGGCTCGGTAGTCAGGACCTACCAAAAGTGCTCGGAGGACAACCAGTGAAGCGGTGACAGGGTTATTGGCGGCCAAGGCTCACTAATGCACATGGGGAGTGAAGGCTGCCCCGTGTAGTCCGATCCAACCCAAATTGCTGGGAAAAAAAAGGTTCCGATAGAAAGGAGTCCGAACACGTAATGCATCGCTGGTTTTGTGGCAAGAGGCATAATGTTATGGCTGATTGGTGAATATCGGTTCATATAGAGAGTCAGTGGTACAGTGTGGAACGTTCAATATTATCCAACATCATCGTAAACATTATCGATTTATGTTTAGCACTTTAATATTAAAGGCATTTTAATAGCAATAACCAATCCAACAATTCTTTCTATCTTGCTGAACCCACACAATAATTGCTTGATAAAAGGATGACAGGTCTGTAATGGATGCTAAATTGTATCCTCGTCTCACCTGTTTAATCCCTCCAAGTATCTCCGGTCTCGGTCCATTTTCCTCTCGATTTACTCTCTGCATCTGAGAAACGAGCTCAAAGTTAGCGCCATTAGCACACGGGCATTCAACGCGCATTGCTTCAAATGAACTCTATTACTCTCTCACTCTCTCTCTCTCTCTCTCTCTCTCTCTCTCTCTCTGAAGGGATTAACATAACAAGTGCGATGTTCTGATGCTCGTGCTACTTCGCTAATTACCCCTGTAGAGTTTTCCCCTGCTAAGAGGCGGATGAAGGTTGTCCTTCTCTGGGTGACTGCTTTATTCCGGCTAATTAAGCACGTCGTATTTTGCTAAATAATTAGAAATACACTAGCGTGAGAATCCTGCTGCCTCACGTGTGATGTCTAGCGATTGCCGCTCGAGGGTAAATGACAGAAATGCAGGGTACCGTTTCCAAATGAATACACTAAACAATTAATATCCTTTCTCAACATGTGAAACTAGCACACGGTGCTCTTTAACTTTAACCTGTGCCCTTTCATAAATGTAATCTTAGCACGAAATCACAAAACTGTTAGCTTAACGATAAACAGATGTTTTAGCAGAATGCGGAAATTAGCATTTGGGATGACACAGAACGTTAGCCCTCATTAGCCATGAATGGGGTTTTAATGTTGGTATCCTGCTTTGGCCTGCAGGACCTCACTTAGCACTAAGCATTGTTTGGTTCTGGAGACATTTAGAGACGTTTTTTTTTTTTTTTTTTTATGGAATTTGAAAAAGTAAACAACTTAAATAAAGATTTTACTCTTCTAGAACCGAAAACATCCAGGGTAAAAATATTGCATACAGTAAACTATTAAAACTGTTAGCATGCCTTCTTATTCCAAACTTGTTGTAGAGGTATAATTGGGCTAAATCAGCTACATGTGGTGTTTGCATGCGTGTGTGTGTGTGTGTGTGTTAGCATGTGTTAGCTCGGTGTCAGTACACTCTGAGAGCCATGTGGCTTTGTCTGGAATGGCGCCATCCTTAATAAAAGTTTAATAAAGTCTCAGCAGTGTTCGATACGAGGAACACTGAGATGGGTTTTATAAACCCTTTGCCCTTTCGCTCTCAGTGAAGGATGTCATTGATGCACTCTTCGGCCTGGGGCCAGGAACATCACGTTTACTCAGGAGCTCTGAGGGAAAGGCTAGAAACGTGACGTCCTGCACCCGACAGGGTGTGAGGTCAAATCTCACAACTCAAGTAAAAAAAAACAAGCTATTATACTGTAGTTCTAAGCTCCATTTGTTCCTTTTCCATCTCTCTCTGCTTCTCTTTAGGTATACATACATACAGTATACAGTGATGTGAAAGAGTATGTGCGCCTTCCTAATTTTTTTATTTGTTTTGCATATTTGTCACACTTGCTGATTGAGATCATCAAACCGATTTTAACATAACATGAAGATTACCCGAGTAAATACAAAATGCAATTTTTAAATGATTTCACTTATTATGAGAAAAAAGCCCAGCCTTTATTCCCAAATGGAGAGAGGAATGGAGTGGGGAACCTTCCCAGGATTGGCAGGTCTACCAAAATTACTCAGCGAGCGCCAGAGGTGGAACATAACGGATGACATTCACCCGCGTTACTGTAATTGAGTTGTTGTTTTGTTTTTGGGTAGTTTTTAAAATCTGTAATTTTACTTTTACTTAAGTATGTTTTGTTTGAAGTCTTGTAATAATTCGCTACATTTTAAATCATATGCGCTACTGAGTAAAACAAATGAATGAAAATGCAAAAGATATTCTGCTTTGTATAAATGCTTGGTTGCGCGCGCGTGTGTGTCTCGTGTCCTGGTCGCGCGCCGCTCCAGACTCCACTTCAGGTTGTCTGACTGTTTCCCCACATCGGCATCTACCTGACCTTCCACACGGCCGCTTCCGCCCTGAGAGTGACGTCATCAACCAGCGCCGCCGTATATAAACCGGAGAGCGACGCGGGAAAGAGGAGAGAGATTGTGATTCTGGCGGTTTGGTATTTGGTTGTGATTTTGATTATTGCTTTGCCCCTTTGGTTTGGTTGGTCCTTGTATATATTTGTAGATAATTTCACTGTATGTTTGTGCACTCAGCAGTAGTAGGGGCGTGGCTGCCATTTATTTTGGGAAGAGGGAATTTATTCACTGTTTTTGGTTTAGGGAGTCAGAGAAGGGACCTGGATGTTTATTTTATTTTGCAGGTAATCAAGCTACTAAATATTAATACCATTTAGTTTATTATTTTGGCCTGGGTCCTAACTTATCCTCCTTCTGTTGTGTGTGTGTCTGTATGTGTGTGTGTTTTTTGTAAAGCAATACAAACCTCATTATTTCATCAGTTAATGACTGGATCTAGTTCTTTCTGTCATACACCACCATTTCCATTTCTAGAATACTTTTTACTTTTACTTGAGTAGATTTTTATAACGGTAACTTTACTTGTACTTCAGTAAAATTTCACTGAAGTAACAGTACTTCTACTCGAGTACAAAATTCTAGTACCCTTTGCACCTCTGGAGAGCACAACAACGACAAGAAAAGAAATATCTTGATTATCCTCATGAATTTTGGCCAACGATTCTGTCAACTAATGAGACAGAGGTTTTTTTTTTTTTTAATTGGAAGGTGTGTGTCCCAGCCTTTAGTGAAGAGAACTGAAAAGAAATTTTGCGAAACAGCATTTAGCAAAAAGAACATCATATCAGCAGTCAAACACAGTGGTGGCAGTGTGATGGACTGGGGCTGCTGTTTTAGCTTCAGATGTGAACGACTTGCTATAATTGATGGAAGCAGGAATTCTGCGCTCTACAAGCAAATTCGTCCTGGGAAATTCATCAGTTTATGACTTCAAGCTCACCTGAGTTACACAGCAGGACAAAGATCTGAAACACCAAGAATTCCAATTCAAAAGTGGTTTGGAGTGGGCTAGTTAAAGTCCACTATGGCATGACCTTAAACAGGCTGATAGAAATTGCTCCAGTAGCTATCCATTTTTGTAAAATTTCCTCTCTCTCTCTCTCTCTCTCTCTCTCAAGGCTGAGGTCCATTATCCTATCCCTGTTGCTTTTGTACCTTTTTCTACCACATTTATCCCTTTCTTTCAACTTTCCATTGGTATGATTGGATACAGCACTCTGTGACAGCCGTCACATGAGAGACCATTTAAAGCCTCTGGAAACCTTAGCATATGTTTTAAGATAACACTTGCTGATTAGAGTGTGACACCATGAGTCTATCTGTCTCTACTGTATATAATAAAAGTGTAAAGTGTAAAGTTGGCATGTGTGTGCATTAAATAAATGAGAAACATGATTTGGAGGGATGTAAGATCGGTAATAGAACACATCAAGAACATATATATATATATATATTGTCTGTCCATTTGTGTACTCACTCATCATCTATACCGCTTCATCCTGTATTCAGGGTCACATGGGGCAGAGCCTATCCCAGGAGACTTAGGGCACATGGCAGGGTACAACCTGGACAGGGTGCCAATCCATCACAGGGCACAGACACACACACATACATACATACATAAACTCACTCATTCACACACTGTGGGCAATTTGGGAACGCCAATTAGACTAACCTACATGTCTTTGGACTGTGGGAGGAAACCGGAGAACCCGGAGGAAACCCACCAAGCATGGGGAGAACATGCAAACTCCATGCACACAGAGACGGGAATCGAGCCTGGACGGGGATCGAACCCGGACCCTGGCGGTGCAAGGCGACAGCGCTGACCACTACACCACCGGGCCGCCCGGTTTGTGCACGCATCACATAAAAACTACTGAACGAATTTTAATGGGGTTTTCATCGGTGTATTTGGCTAAGCTTGAGGTAACATATAGTTTTTGGTTCATTGCAATCGACCCACAAGAGGAGAAGGTATGCTGATTTGAAATTTATATGGAAAACATGCTTATAGTAAAAAAAAAAAAAAAAAATCAACCTTGAAAACATTATTAGTTCATTTGAAAAATAAGCAGATGGTGCTATAAATTTTTAATACACACTCATGAGTGTGCAATTGCGTTTTAAAATGTACTGTACTGGTCAGCTAAAATATGTTTGTTGATTTGTGTTAACTATACGATTCCCATGGACACAGCTAGTATCTCACTTTCCTCTTTTGTCCTTCTTCCAATCACTGTCACTCTTTCTCTTTTCTGGGATCTTTTTAGTTATGTCTTCTTCTCTTGCTCTCTTTTTTTTTATTCAACAATTTTCATTCGCTGGGACCATCATTTTGTATCCACTCTCTCTCTCTATCTATCTTTTCCCATCCTTTCATGTTTACTTTCAACATCTCCGTCTTCAATCTTTCGCACAATTTTAGTCTGCTTCTTTTCACGATCTCTCTTTTTTTATCTCTATTTTCTGCTAACATATCTCTCTCTCTTTATTCTCTCTGTCTTTCATTCACTCTGGATGTTCCTCACCCTTCTCTCCTTTCTGGCTGTATGGGAAAGATGAAATACTTCCACTTTATGAAAATGAGAGTATATTACCTGACATACGAAAGTGTGTGAGAGAGAGAGAGAGAGAGAGAGAGAGAGACTATTTTCTCCACAAAGGCATGAAAATAGCATTTTGCCTGAGACGCAGCTTTCACTTGACTCACACAAAACTTCCTGCTAAACCATGTACAGTTTCAAAGGAAAGGTTGTCAGTTGTAAAGATGTATGTCTGTGCTTGTGTGTGTGTGTGTAAAGAAGAGAAGAATGATTTGCAACAAAGGAGTTGTATAGCAACTACACAAAATACTGATATTCAGTCATTAGTGGTGGATTTGTAGACATTATTATTATTATTATTATTATTATTATTATTATTATTATATTCTGTGTTTCTGCAGGTCCACTGATTATGGAACTACCTACACCAAACTCAATCTGATGCCTGGAACCACCATCATAGTCACCAATTTCTACATTTGCCCCAGTAATAAAAGGAAGGTAGGAATGCCACAGTGCACTTGAGTTACATTTCTACATCCAACACCTTCAAACACTCGACACTCTACACCAAACACCATTCATGATCAAAGACCTTTAGCCCTTACTGTACATTCACCATCAAACTCATTCAAACGCCAACATTCACCAACAAACACCCTTATCCCTAACACCCAACACCAAAATAAACTCAAACACTCTCCACCAAATACTCGTCATGTAACCTTACCATTCACCACATTTACATTTAGGCATTTGGCAGATGCTTTTATCTGGAGTGACTTACAAAAGTGCTTTGAAGCTTCCGTCATTGGTGAGATGCTTACACTGGGTTACTAGGTCACTAACGTAGGCCATGTCCACACGTAGCCAGGTGTTTATTTATTTATTTATTTTTTTTTTTAAACAGAGATTTTTCTACTGTTTCTTATATAACTCTGTCCATGTGACCTGCATGTTAAAAAAAAGATTTCTGTCCACAAGAAAACACAAAACGTGCTGTCAGGTCCATGCCTAATCAAGAGCGGGCCAATCAGGAGCCTAGACAAAACATCATTGCCTAGCATTCACCATCTCCCACTTTTAAACGCCAACATCCACCAACAAACACCTTTGTACCCTAACTTTCAGTACCAAAGAAATTTCCCAGCTCCTTAAAATTCATGTTAACGCGTACAGTACCGACATTCTTTAAAACCTACAGTTACCAAGACTTTTGGACACCAGTATGCTTCAGCACGCCCAATAGCAAATGGTGTTCCACACCAACAGTTTCCACTAAACAGCATTAAACATAAACTGTTACCATCGCGCTCATTTAATTATCAACACTCACCACCAAACAACTTCAAACACCAGCAGCACACATCATTACCACTCCAAGTCTTAATAGGGTAGATGTTTTTTATGTGAAAGCACTAATGTATGTGTGTGTGTGTGTGTTTGTCTTGATTAAATTAGAGTTTCTTTGGCAAAAACGACAATCTCTATGATGGAAATCAATGCTTAGAGTAGACGTTTCGTTTTAGAGCAGGTTACTGGGGTTACGTGCCATCAATACACACATAAGTGCTCTCTCTCTCTCTCTCTCTCTCTCTTTCTCTCTCTCTTTCCCTCTCTTGCTTTCATACACACACAAAACATGACAACTGCATACACATTTCCTGAGAAGCTGTCAACCTACCTTGTGCTCAAACGTCTCACAGAAAGGTCAAACATGGTCAATAACTCAAAGAGGTCATAGGTGACACACACACACACACACACACACACACACACACACACACACACACACACACACACGGAGCTCCTTTAGTTTTTGAATAAAACCGCATCTTCATTGTTTGTTCAGATTAAACATAATGAAAAACATGGAAGGAGAGGCAAAAATAAATAAATAAATAAATAAATAAATAAATAAGCAAAGGAATTATAGCTTTGCTTTTATGTTCAAATATATCTAAACGTATAAAGCATAAATCTGTTATTTTCTTTTTAAAAGTAACTAAATGAAATGGTAGAATTGATATGTTGAATGTTATATTCAATATATTCACTATATTTACACTACTGACTGATTGGAAAATACACTTTCATTATGTTTGTTGAACAATGAATATAGCAATGAGAGTCATGTTTTGGTTTAACATGATTACTCACAAACATATTCAAACGCAGACATTCTGAATGTCTCAACTGATTTACAATACCAACAATAGACTTTGCCACAAAACAGCTTTATAGAAATTCTGGTTTACATTTTCCAATAAAAAACAAACAAACAAACAAACAAACAAACAAAAAAAAAAAAACCCAGAACAGACCAAATACTTTCAAACATCAGTACTGAGAGCCAAACACCTTTAAACATCAACACTTACCACAACATACCGGGTTCCTCAAAATGCCAGCACACGCCACCAACACCTTTAAACATGTATTTCCATACATTATGTAACACTTATGTAGCATTACCCACTAAACACTCCAAAACACTAGCATGTACAATACCAGCAAACACCTTATCATGTCTCTCCAAACACGCACTATTACCTGCTGATCTCTTCAAAATACTAGCATATACCACCATAAACTTTTAAACATTCTAATCTATCTTCAATCACTATGCATCACCAACTCTCTACACTGAACAAACTGAAATACCAGCATACTCCACCAAAAACCTTTAAGCAACATAATGTATCTACGAACACTAAAGGCATCAAAACGACAGCATATTTCCAAAAAAGAAAACACTTTTAAACATTACCATGCGTCTAGTACAAACACTATATACTGCCTCACAACACCCAAATTAAGACCTTAAATCCCACCAACACAAAATGCAACACCAACATTGACCATACACCAGCAAATATATCACTAGTACAATACTTTATAACATTCATCACCAACCATGTTAAAACCCTTAACCAAATAGAAACACACTCTTAAAACACCAGCATAATCAACCGATGCCAAACAACTTTAATCATTAATATTGGATGTAACACCAGTCACTTTGTAACACCAACTTTCATTGCCAAACACCAGCGAATCCCTTTAAAGAGCATCATTCCCCATGACCATGACCATGCAACACTAAACACCAAACACCTCTGAGCACCAACATCAATCACTAAACCAAATAGGCAATTCAACAAACACCAGTAGAAACTTGATTCCTTTCCATGTTTCTCTTTAAAAAAAAAGAAAAGAAAAAAAAAAAAAAAAAAAAGAAATCAACATTTGAATATTAATTTTCTGACTTTCTGTATTTTAAATCCCGGCCAGCAGAATTTCTCCTGCAGCGTTTGATTAAGCGTCGACCTTAACTTGCTGACAGAAAGCTGAAGAAAGCCAAATTCAGACAATGCCAGTTTTGCTTTCTTTGTCTGCCGTTATCTGGATTCCAGCCATAACGTGTTTAGAGACGATGATAAGAGCCATGTTCATGAATGTTGAATGACTTTCCGAATGAGATGGCGACCAAAAGGAAGCCAAGACAGCAAGACTTCTCATCCCCTTTGCCCTTTGTGATTTCTTGTGTTATTCTTATGTGTTTTTCCTAAGGGATATAGGATTAATGTTGTACACATTTTTGGCCCCAACTCAGAGAATCCTGGCTCAGAAAAGTCACTTGGTTCGCAATGAGCAGATTCGCCATATTTATTTTGAATAGATATTTTCTTATGCTTCCTTTTTTTGAAACAATCTAGATGTGAACGCAAGAAACACATTAAAAATGGGTTTCGGCAAGTTTTCAGGAAATCAATGGACTGAAAAACAAAATAACTGTGTGTGTGTGTGTGTGTGTGTGTGTGTGTGTGTGTGTGTGTGTGTGTGTGTGCGGCAAGGTACTGTAGTAACCTAAGGCAGTCCAATGACCTTTTTAGTCAAAGGGTTGAGAGTTTGTCTATATCAAAAAAGTGTATATCTAAAAGTGAGTTCCTACAGTACAAGCAACACTTCCATTGTGATATTTATTGTAATAACATACAATATTTTCTGTGCCCCTGAACCCCTTTTGCATCAGATTTTCTAACTCTATTACCCCTCGCTATAACAGTGTAAAGTCAAATAAAAAAGTTTCACATGGCCAGCATTTGTAAACAACGGTATTGCTTTTTACTATGAACCTAGCATGGTTCATTACTTACAGCATTTATAGTTGTAGGGAGAATTTTACATGGTGATTTCCAAGTTACAGTTACAATTGGAGAGTAGAAATTTACAACGGAACTATTTGGCAGTATGCATTTGCAGTAGAATACAGTGGAGCTTTGGAATAGAACTTTACACTAAAACTATACAGTAGAGGCTTACAGTAGTACTTGTCAGGAGAACTTTATTGTAAAACTTATTGAAGAATCTTTTTTCAGTAGGACTTTGGAATAGAATATTACTATAGAGCTTTTACAGTAAAACTGTAGAGTACTGTAGAACTACTTTTGAATATTTACATTAAACTTATATAGTAAAAATTGCAGTACATTATTCAGTAGAATTATGCAGTAGAACTATGTGGTAAAACTTTGCAGTAGTCGTTTGTTACAGTAGAACTTTCCAGTAATCATTTACAGCAGGTTTATGCAGTTTAGTAGATTTTAACAGTAGTAATTTGCTGAATTTCCTTCATAGTAGCACCATGAAACAGTACTTGACCATAGAACTTGGCAATTGACCATTAAAGGAAAACTATATATTAGATTCTTACAGTGGGACTTTTTAGTAGATCTTTACAGGAAAAACTACATTAGGAATAGAAATTTATAATAAAACTTTGGAGAATAAATAGACATTGAGATGTTCTAGTAGTTTTTACAAAATAATCATACAGTAGAAATTTGCAACAGAACTAGAATTTTTAGTGGAATTTTTGGAAGTAGAACAGTTGGACTGTGCAATCTAGTGAGAACTAGCCAGTGAAATTTTAAATCAGAACTTTCCCAGAACTGTTCAATATAAATTTTTAAGAAAAATAAACTGCTACTGTGAATTTGCAGTAGAACATTACAGTAGAATGTTATAGTCAACATTTTACTATAACTATACAGTAGGACTATTAGAATAGAACTTTACAGTAGAAATATACAGTAGAACTTAATAGTAGACTTGGCAAGATAACTTTGCAGTAGAACTAGTAAGTAGAACCTTACAATTGAAATGTGTAGCTCCACCATTGTGACAGTGAATGGAAAGTGAAAGATCTGCTAATCGTGCTCACTTCCACCTGTTGTAAACATCTGACAAGATAAAAGAAAAAAGGACATTTGTTGATTTAAACACCGCTGAGTGTTACTGAATGCAGGTGATTAATCTTGGTTAGTGAACATTTGACTAAATATATTTACTCGCTTCTACAGAGGCAACAATTAACACTCGTTATAACCCACATTTAAGTAAGATAAATTGTTTCTTTGTTTATCGACTCCTTACCTGCATTGAGCTTTTAATTAGACCGTAATCCTTACACAATCCATATAGTCACACATCAGCACAGCACTGCTTCTCCAGTTTGCTCTCTCTCTCTCTCTCTAGTCTTTAAACCTGCGAGATGGCAATCGATTCAGTAATCATTTCATAGATGAAAGAATATGCTTCTAAATCAATCCTTTATGCATAACTGCCTTAATAAGGACAGACATTTATATAATGTAAAACTCCCAAGTGATGCTGATCATGTCCCTAAAGTAATCAATAGTGCTGATCGTCATGGTGTCCCACACTGGATTCATTTGGGATCGTTAGCATAACGCACGAACAGATCAGCTTGAACTACTTTTCTTCCTCTAGTTTATTGGATGGAAAATCAATACAGTGTTCATGCTAGTCTCATTCCAATCCTGCCTTTTTACATACGCGCTCCCATTCATCATGTTGAATACATGCATCCATTTGAAGGCTTTTATTCTAATTTACTACCTCTAGCTGAAGTGTAAACAGTAAAAAAAAAATTAAAAAAAAGTAAAAAAGAAAAAAGTTCTGCTGGCTATTTAGCCTTTATATAGATTCTGGAAAACTGGAAAGCTGGTGGAACAGGAGAATAGGTAGGAAGATAGATAGGAACAAGAAACAAACCAAAAACGTTCAAGCCCAGAGAACCATTTAATGAACCAAAAAACGGAAATCAACCGGAGTCATGAACCGGAAAGTCGAAAATGAAATGCACATTGATTACTACAAGAACCGGAATAGAAGGAATAGAAGGTGCAGATAGAAACCAAGAGAACCTGATGCAGGAAGAAGAAAGCCATGCAATGGCAAAACCAAAAGAAAGCTGAAAAATAACTGTTAAGCCAAAAGATTTCAGTGTTTAAATTGAAAAAAAAAAAAAAAAAAAAGGAAACTTTTTTTAGCCCAATCATGTTCACTTCATAACGCTAAGCAAATCTATCTAACACTCTGGTTATTAATGGCCTCAGCTCCTTGTCTCTGTGTGTGTTTTCATTAGGCACATGTTGTCACATGCTCGAGCGATTAGCGAACACACTCTCGAACGCTCGGCTCTGCTCTAAAATTAAATTCCGTGAGGCTAAACGTTCCACGGCTTCTCCTCAGCGGCGGGTATTAAAAAGCTATTAGCGGCCGTTTATTTAAAGTTGGCAAATCTAATTACGGAGGACCGAGCTGACATGAAAGCAAAGTGGATTCCTTATGCACACACACACACACACACACACACACACACACACACACACACAGACACACACAATCCTAATTTATTTTAAAAGTGTTCATTTTTTTTTTCCCTCAGAAAAAGTCACATTTATACTTGGGCACAGACAAAGGCAAAAGAATTGTCCGGGAGATTGTATAAAGGATTTCAGGTTTTTGCTAACAGAAAGATGGACAGAAGAAAAGAAAGAATGAAAGAAAGAAAGGTGGTGATAAGGTGGCAAATAAAACTAGAGAAATAGAAAATAAAAAAGATAGAAATACTGTAGATAGATAGAAGAACAGGCCGGTAGATGTCAGGAAGAAAGGAAAAATGCATTCACATGAAAGAAAAAACTAACAAAGTAATAAAGAAAATGAAGGAAAAGCAAACAAAAAGGAAATTAAAAGAAATTAAAAATACATGCATACTGACAAAAAAAACGAAAAAAAAAACAAAAAAAAAAAAGAAAGTGACATGAATGACAAATGAAAAAAGAAAGAGAAAGCAAAAAAAAAATGAGCAGGAAACCAGAAATCAGAAATGACAAAGTCTGTTACATGACAGAGAATAAAAAAAAAATAATAAAAAAAGTTTGAATGAAAGAAAGAAAAACGAAAACAAAAATAGTAAAGAGAATGAAAAAAAGCAGAGTGATTGGAAAGAAAGAAGCTTGATTACTGAAGAAGCCATAGGAAGTTAGCAAAGATGAAAAGAGAGTAGATATACAGTAGAAAGAAATAAGGTAAATGAAAAAAAAAGAAAGAACGGAAGTAAGAAAGAAAGAGAGAAAGAAAGAAAGCAAACAGAATAACAATAAAAACACAGAAAGGGTGAATGCTAATCGGTTGATATTAATAAAAAGGAAAGAAAGAATCAGAAAGAAAGAAACAAACTAACTAACGAAACAAGAAATAAATAACTTGATAGTCGAGGAGGCCAGGGTTATTTTTAGTCCTACACTTTTCCCCAACTTCATTTCACCTGTCATTAGACTCAGGCTGTTGTTATAGAGAGGCTGATGTTCTTGGGCCGCGTTCACATTACAAGCCATGTTTTGCAATTCCGTTTTTTTTTTTTTTTTGCTCAGAGCAGATTTGCATGTCATGATGGTTAACGTTCATAATTACTCCTGACTTTTATCTGACTAAGTGGACGCAACCGTCTAGGCTAAAACATGTCGTGATTTTTTTCGTGTCATTTTTCGTTTTACACAATGGATGTGATATCACCAAGAATCTGCTTGAGCATCGCGAGCAGTTAGTCAGCTGTATTTGTTGAAGGAACAAAGCCAGACGGCTCACTTCGGCTGCCCAGTGCGGACTGGCGAGGTCAATAAGCGCAAGGCAAAAATTCACATGGATTCTGGTCTGACTTTTCTCATACGAAAGTGACTCAGATCCCACTGTCATCATTTTTACTATGACTTGCATTGTCTGAAATGCTGTAAAATCACTGTGATTATGTAAACGTATGGAAAATGCATAAAGTGCTCATGGTAAGCCCACTGATAACAGCATTCACCTTCTCACGTATGCTGCAAGTGTCCGTGCATCCCTAGAGGAAGACCTGCGATAACCTACACAGTGAAGGTCAGTCACAGTTGTAGTGCATGATTTACGTTCACATGATTTAGTCCTGATATGGCAGATTTGTGGCGTTTCGTAACTGCTGCTGTAGCTTGCGATGGGACTTCCATAGCTCATCACGAAAGGAACTGGGCTTTTAAGTCTGCTCTTGTCTGCTCCTGTCAAGCTGCTGAAAGGCTCCGTCGAAAGCCTGGAACTGATTTGCACTTAGCAGTCTTACTCAACCACTAGAGTTTTTTAAGGTTACGTCTGGAAATACTTATTCATTGTGCTATTCATTAACTGGGAACCAGAAAACCAGGCAAAGCATATCATTAAAACTAGAAACTAGGGGAAGAATGGAAAAAAAAAAAAAAAAAAAAAACTAAAGTAGACTTCCATAACCATGCAGAGCAGAAACTGTACATGTGGAATAAAAACAATGAACCAGGAAAACCAGAGACTAGAAAGCCAAGGAACTGGGAAAACCAGAAACTGAAAAAAAAGACTAGAATGAGGAACTGGAACACTGGAACACTGGGGAACCAGAAGGACCAGAACCATGTATTAAAGACTGAACTAGAGACTGAAAGACAAGACCGGTAAAGTCAAGATGCAGGAGGAAAACAGCGAAACAACAATATGAAAAGTAGGATCCAGGAGAACCAGAAGCTGGAAAGATGATGCACTGGGAGCACCAGAGTCATGAATAAAAAGCTAAAGAATAAAAATGCGAGAACTAAAAACTGAAAAGAAATATGACTAGAATGAAGAACCTGAAACTGGAACATTGGGGAACCAGAAGAACCAGATTCATGAATTAGAGGCAGACCGAGTGAAACAGAGACTGGATAAAGTAGAGGTACTGGGAGAACTTGGGTCTTAAAAAAATCTGAATCAGGTAGACAAATGCAGGCAGGGACCACAACCTGAAAGACTTTAGAACTGGGAGAACTAGAGCCATGAATGAAAAGATGAACAAAATAGGAGAAGCAGAGGTGCATTTCTTAAAGCGAATATGTAAATAAACCAAAATGAAGACAAAAGCCTGGAGCTATGGGGAACCAGAAGGAACAGCTTTGTGATGAAAAAGCTGAACTATCGAAAAAAACAGAAGAACCAGACAGTGAGACACTCGCGGTTCTCGCGCGTCAGAGAGGAAGGCCTAAGTATGACCGTTGAAGCAGAAGGTGCGGTGATGAACCGATCACCTCTGACAGCCCTCGCGTGATTCATCCCTAAAGACGGTGGTGTGCGGAGAACCCGGCTGACTGATGGCATCGGTTCTGCTGTAGATTGGTCATGGCTGAACGGAGTGTCACGCCGGGTTCTGAGACGGATCGGGCGTGACTGCAGTGAGCTGAGCAAACTCTCGGGCACATTAATCAGACGAGGAGCAAGCTGCTGAGTGTGTGTGTGTGTGTGTGTGTGTGTCAAAGAGAAAGAGAGAAAGGCAGAGAGACAGAGAGAGAGAAATTCGATCACGCTCGACTGAATGTGGAGGAGCTGCGAGATGGATTGATGATGTCTTGGTGTGGCTGTGATAGCTTGGTGATAGAGTGATGCTGCTGGTGTGTGTCTGTGTGTGTGTGTGTGAGAGTGATAGTAAACACTTCCGGTTTGTCCTCAGCCAATAACAGGTACATTATTATTATTATTATTATTATTATTATTATTATTATTATTTTGCATTTAGAAAATACTTTCATTTTTCATTTTACTTTCATTTTTTTAAGATGACACCTACCTCCTCCGTAGGGCCTCAACAACAATTTGTTGAAGCGAGCTATCACTCACCCCAAACATGCTCTGTCTCACACACACACACACACACACACACACACACACACACTCACGCATGTGCTTGGCTTTGGCCTCGTCAGTTTTGCTGAGTCCTCAAATTGACTATTTTCCCTTTTAACCATGATTCTGTCATTGATGCCTTTTTCTCCCTTGTTGTTGAGTGTGTGTGTGTGTGTGTGTGTTTAGGTCAGTCTCATTTGCAGTGACAGATTGCTTGTAGCTGGAGTGTATCGAGGTCACACACTCTTTGATAACAGTGTTGCGCCTCTGTTGTTCTGAAATAAAGAGCTGAGCTCTGATGCAGGTTTAAATTCGCCCAGTCTTTCCTCTTGCTCTCCCTCAATGTCGTCCGGTTCACACTCCGCTCTTACGTCCACAGTACACACTAACACCCGCTAAATATGGATGTATTAAGACATTCTGCTGTCCTTAGACGAAATATCGCTTACTGATCTGCTGTTGGTCCTGTGGGAAGAAACAACAACAACAACAACAACAACAACTACAGCAACTTGTGTACATCCATACTGCCAAACCAAGTCGAAATTGGAGTGTAGAAGTGGCCATCAGTTATTTGTTTATCTATTTATTTATTTATTTATTTTTATATAGACTGAAAACTCTATTGAGCTAGGCAAACACGACATACCTGGAGGACATTAAGGGTGTTTTCACATTAGCAACCCGCGATCATTTCCGAGAACACTTGACTCCAAAATCTGGAGTCCAAAATCGTTTTGATCAGTGAGAACACCGTGCATTTGGTCTCCTCCAGAATCTCCATGTGTAGGGTGCAGCACGCGCCAACCTCATCCTACTGTACAGACCTAGCTGATGTAGGACGTCGTGAGAGAGTATCGGAGAGTGAAAATACGCAAGTGTACGCGAGTACCGAGAGCAATAATCATAATGTGAATGTAGGAGAGTAGGGAGGGGCGGAGCAATCATTCCTGGTCACAAACCATCATGCGTCATGTGATAAAGCCCTACAAGGCTGGAGACCTGGGTCCGCATCTGGGACACAAAGCGTCTTAGAATCCTCTCAGAGAGCTCCTATCTTAGCTTAAAACATCCTAGCTGGGAGTCCTAGACTAAAAGTGATTTAGGAAACTGCTCAGAGCAACTCTGAGTAAGGAAAGTACAAAAACCTTCATCTTAGTGAGGAGGCGCGGTCGACCCCGTTGCTAGGCATGATGCAGCACTTCAAGTTTCTGTTTAGGCTCAATATCTTAAAGTTAATTAAAATGGCCAAATGTCGAACATGTTGAAATACTTTTGAAGCAACGATTTCCACGCAGTAGTTACTATATTCAGGTTCTTACATTTATTTACCAGAGTGATTTTATTACTTGTGATCCATTTCAGATTGATGGGAGCAAAACGTCTCAGCTTTTACCAATTTACATGATCACAGGACAGTCTGTTTAAGATTTGGATGGTATGTAAAACAATCCAACAATCCAAGAGAGATGGAAGGAAGTAAATCAACAAGGAAACCAAACTGGACAGAAGAGCAGCGTTTACTTTTAGCTTAATGTTCAGTGTTTGGAGAACATTTCATCTTTCCACCATTTTGTCCTCTGCTAGAGAAACTCTTAAGCTTTTTAACAGTCCTAATCTCTACCCGTTACAAAATTTTACCTTAGGAGCTGTTTTTAGGGTCGAGATGTTTCGTGAATCGTTTTTTATCTTTACTAAGATTTAGTCCTAAATTTAGGGGGAAATTATAAGAAAATGTCACAATTCTAAGAATTCTAGTCTTAAGAAGCTTAAATAACCCCGTTACAGCGCAGTGCAAAACAACACACAAAAACCTTTAGGGAGAAGCAGGGCGTTGAATGGACAGCCTGTGCTAACACACATAACAACTGCTCTGTACAAACACAGTGAGCAGAAAAACATCTCAGAATGAAAAATATTGAGGAACAGTAGGCCAGGAACACTCGCGCTGAAGACTGAAGGAAAAGAAATGATCTCCTGTAACTTCAACCTGCTAGTCAGCTAAACAGTAAAGCTGTTAACTAGTCTGGCGTCTGTCTCCCAGTCGGCTAGACACATAGTCGTCATAGACCAGTGTGTGTGTGTGTGTGTGTGTATGTGTGTGTGTGTGTGTTATTTCTTAAGCGGGAAGTTACTGATGGATTCTTCCATTGCTCTGCCTTTTTAGTTCCTTACACACACACACACACACACACACACACACACACACACACACACACACACACACACACACACACACACACACACACACACACACACACAGAGGCCTCTTATTCACTAACAGGCATTTTTACTTTTGACATCCTTTTGTATTCTTCTCCTTTTATTCATCGTGTGTGTGTGTGTGTGTGTGTGTGTGTGTGTGTGTGTGTGTGTGTGTGTGTGTGTGTGTGTGTGTGTGTAATGCCACAACTGCCCCTAATTGGCTCGACACTCAAACAGAAAACAGTTTGAAACGCTTTTTTTTGACACACACCACACACACACACACACACACACACACACACACACACACACACACACACACACACACACACACACACACACAATGGTGTACATAGAACAGAGGTACATTTGTGTGTGTGTCATGCTGTTGCTTGCTCTCATTATAGTGTGTGTGTGTGTGTGTGTGTGTGTGTGTGTGTGTGTGTGTGTGTGTGTGTGTGTGTGTGTGTGTCCATTTGTGAGAATTCACGTGGCTTTGCTGTAAGAAATTCTAATTACAGTCACTCCAGTGGAAGCAAGACTGGATTCATACTTTAAAATGACCAGAAATATTGGCACCCCTTAGCCCAATCCTGCTAAACTTATTATTATTATTATTATTATTATTATTATTATTATTATTATTATTATTATTATTATTCCTGCTTTGAAAGCTATGAGCTGGCTCCAGTGTGAGCTCAGAGACAGGCAGGTGATGGCTCATGTTGATTGTATGAGTAGTGAAATAAGTATGCGTCTGGTTTTATGAGATAAGACGTCTGTATTTTATGAATGAGGATGTGTAAGTGGGAGTGACTGTACACTTCCTGTGCGCACAGTGGCAGCACATGGAGCTCACATTCACACTGAGTGCACAGGGGAGGCAGTGGAGGCGGCGTGTACGTCTGGAGCCTGCGCCCTGCACTTTTATACTGTCGCATCACTCAAATAAGAAGGACAAACATAAATGCATGAACATACGAGAACATTTGATTAATTAATTGATGAATAAATGCCAAAATAATTAATAAATAAATAGCAAGAAAGAAAGAAACAAAGACAAATAAATGGAATAAATAGAGACAAATGAACAAGCAAATAAATAAATAACATACAGACAGACATATAGATGGATAACTATAATGCAGAATGAATTTCTCTGTGTTTTTATATTTACGATCGATATAGATAAAGTGAAGAAAGAAATGAACAAAGTAATTAAAAACAGACTGAAGAAAGAATGATGAGTAAAAAAAAAAGAGAGGTTAAAAAGGAGAACGTCAACAAAAACAAATGAATGAATGTATTATAACTCGAAATGAATAAATGAACGAATACCAAAATAATAAATAAATAAATAAACAAATAAACAAATGCATGAATAAATAAATAAACAGAAATGCAGAAATAAATAAGTGATAGTTCATCTGACGATAATAACTGAAATTTATAAAGAACAAACAAACAAACAAGCAAATAAAAATAAACGTACAAACAGCTGCATACATACATTCAATAACTTGAGTAACTGATGAATGACAGGAAAGAAAGAGAGTCGAGGAGGAAAAAAAATAAACAAATGAACAGAGAGAGAGATTGAGAGTCTGAGAGTCAAACGCTCTACTTTTATTACATTATTACAGTATTATTACTCTTTCTATACCCTTCTTTGTTTTCTAATCTACGTATCTCTCAGCTTTAGCAGTACGGATGTAAATAGTTGTCATGCCAGTAAAGCAGCTTTGAATCTTGAATCTTGAGATGAAATGTCTTCTGTCACGCTCTGTCATTATCGCGGGTTAAAATGTCAGTGCCGTGTTGTGCCAGTGTGTTAATTGGGGAAGGTGATACACATTCACTTTAACCCCGTCTCTCTCTCTCACACACACACACACACACACACACACACACACACACACACACACATACCAGAGACCAGCGTTTCCCTCACCTCAGCCCCTATCACTCACATCATACACGTGCTTGTGTGTGTGTGTGTGTGTGTGTGTGCACATGTGTGTGAGATGAAGGTGTTTGCGTGTGCACGCTTCAGGTGTTTCCTTGAACAGCGTATATATGAATAGTAAACCCCATTTGCATATATTTGCATATGGTTGAATATTCAATGAGCGCTTACTTGATCTGCGCTGTATATTCACGTCTGTAATGAGCAGCCGCGACACCTGCAGCAACTCGACGACTCTACAAACCTTTCAGTGTGTGTGCGCTCGTGCGTGTGCGCATCAAGGGGGCACTTGTCAGTCTGTCTGTCTTTTTTGTCGTCTCTGT
>QNUK01000917.1:124073-151573 GCA_013621035.1 Clarias magur | reverse complement strand
TTATTTTTTTTCTGTACTGTACAGAAAACAGTCTTAGACATGACTTGATCATTTTGGACTTCTATCAGAACCACAACATTACATCATAATTACACCTTAAACAGAACACTTCACAATGTGTCAGTATACCGGAAACCTTACATCATAACCACAAATATTGAATCATAAACAATAGCCCTCCCAAAGGATATAACACTATAAGCAAAGGCAGTCCAAGCATACCACCTCATCCCCAAAAATCTGACAGAATACACTGTATTACAAGAGAAATGCGTAATGAGCATAACCTCATAACCTCATAACCGAAACCTCTTCCAAAACTTTACATCACCGAACCGCTCTGTCAGCATTAATGCCTGTGATGAATTCAATGTCCCTTACATGATTTCATGCATATGAATTCCAATTCATCGGACTTTCTTAACCTCATGCAGGGCGCAACAGAAGAACGAAGTTGAGAGATGCGCAAACCGAAGCAGTTCTGAAAACTATGTTTTAAACTGTTTCTGTTGCATCATGTCACATCAAGGAAGTAAAGACGCTGCTTCTCAACAGGCAAGCTGGTGACCTCGGTCAGAAAAGTTGAAAAGTGTACTGTATTTATTGTTTATTAGACAATGCTGATGAATGCATGTTGGAGAGGGCCCCTGAAGATGTTTTTATGTAGCACCAGGACAGACTCTAGAACTGCTGCTGCAATGAAGTACAGACCCAATAGAGCACCATACACACCACTATTTAGTAAGTCCTTGGGTTCAACAGCACACTTTATTGATGACGACTAGCTCATGCATTCGTTTACATCAACTCCTCCTATTCTACTGGAACAAATAGGAAGATACCTCTATGTGCCTTGATGCATTAATTTCACAATAACTTACAGATTAACAAGAACAACGACACTATTCTTGTTTTTTTTGTGTTGTTTTGATTGGCTGATCATTTGGTTTTTCAGGCCCAAGTCTTTCAAACAAGACCCTTTAACGGTCATGCAGTTCCTAAACCAATACAAGTCAGCAACAGCTTCATGCGCATCTCCAATTCCTCTGGTGTGAAAGAAAATGACTTATACATAACAAACTGTCTACTTACTGTAAGGTATCACAAAAGTTCATACTGAAGGCTTGCGTAGTCTGTACAGTTTGTCTCGATTGAAAGAAAGCCAGTAAAAGAGAATGTTAACGAACGACAGAAACTCGCAGAGAAAGTGGAGGGAAAAAGTGAGAAATTGCCTCGTTCCCACCATCTGGACCCCAGGTTGGGCATCGTATTGAGGAACACGCTGAGGTCAGGCACAAAGAATGTTTCGTTAAAGCATTTAGCACTTGTTTTGCGTCTCCGTTAGTTGTCGCTATGACCTAACAGGGTTTAACAAGCGCCCGAGGAACTGATTCCCACTGAATAGCTTCCATCCCTAATACGGCGCTAACAGCTTCACTTTCAGGTGCATTGATTTTGTCAACGCTATGAATAGACAGGTGAAGGATGAGTTATTATTATTATTATTATTATTACAGCAAGCACATCTGTATCAAACTTCTTGTGTTATTGCATTTAATTAATCGTGTCCCAAAACGTGTCCAACAATCCACAGTCATGTTCAAAAATGTTTTTTGTTTGTTTGTTTGTTTGTTTGTGTAAAAACATAATAAAATGATCTGATCTGATCAAACGTCTTAGTATTAGGTAAAGACAACTTTAGACAAGCAGTGAACATCTTTTCTTTCAATGTGCTATTATTTATTTAACAAACATTAACATTAACCCCCCCCCCCCCAAGAAAAAAAAAAAAAAAGAATAAATAAATAAATAAATAATAATAATATGGGCAAAAAATGGGCTCCCCCCATTAGTGGTGCCCCCATTAGGGGCAGTGGTGGCTCAGTGTGTTAAGGCTCTGAGTTTTGGCTCGGAAGATCCAAAGTTCGAGCCCCAGCTCCGCCAGGTTGCTGCTGTTGGGCCCTTGAGCAAGGCCCTTAACCCTGTCTGCTCCAGGGGCGCCGTAAAAATGGCTGCCTCTGTGGCCTTCTAACAAGAAGCTGGGATATGCAAAGAATAAAGAATTTCACTGTGCAGTAATGTATGTGTGACCAATAAAGGCTGACTTAACTTAACTTATTAATCAGTAGGTTTTAGTTCCACCTTTAGCAGCCATAATTCGAAGGACTTGTTTCCTGTATGATTGTGCCAGTCTCTCACATCACTCGCAGAAGTTTTTGGGGCATTTGCTTCTGCGCAGCACTCTTAAGGTCCTGCCACAGCATTCTCACTTGAGTTGAGTCTGGACTTTTACAAGGTCATTCCAAACCCTTGATTCTTTAATCTTTCTGCCACTCTGATGTTGCTTTATTGGTGTGCTTCGGATTATTGTCCTGCTGTATGACCCAATTTTAATCAAGCTTTAGCTGTTGGACAGATAGCCTCATGTTTTCCTCTAGAATACGCCGACATACTCAGAGGAGTTCATGGTCGACTCAGTGACTGCGAGTTGCCCAGGTCCTGTGGCTACAAAACAAGGTCAGTTGTCAGTTTGTACTTCTGCATTCTTTTTAGACAGAAAACACTTTCTCCTGGCAATCGTTCCAAACAAACCATACTTTTTTTTTTTCAGTTTTCTTCTAATTGTACTGTCATGGACTTTAACATCCAACCTGCTCAGTAAATGCTGCCGGGTTTGACATGGAACTCTCAGTTTACTCTCAGAGTATTGCACAGTCTGACTTGCGATGAACGTGCAGAGACGTCCTCTCCTGGGACGATCTTGATTGCTTTCCACTTGTGAATAATCTTTTCCATAGAAGAGTGAAGTCTAAATTGTTTAGATATAGTTTTCTATGGTTGTAAAACTATGCAAACTTGATTAAACAACCTAAAATTTAAGCAACCTGATTTACTAACATGATCCACAGCGCATCGTGCCTTTCGAACATTTGACCTGCAAGTGTAAAGTCATTTTTTTCCCCCCCTAATAGCAATAGTGCCTGGAAAGTCTCCATTTGGTTATTTTAAAGGTTTCATTGCAAACCCATTTACTCTTTACCTCGTGCTGGAGTGTCTAGTTAAGTTTTGTTTTCCTTTTTGTAATTTATTCCACTACACAAACAAATTAGCACTCTTTACTTTGGACCGCATGGCTTTTTCATACATGAGATTTATTTTTCTGATCTTGGGGCGTTTGGAGCGCAGAGTTTGTTATGTTTGGTGAAGTGTGAAAGCTGTATTTAAGCCACAAAGCTGTCCAGTCTAATCCCCGAATCTCATTGAGCTGGGGGTCTGGGGCTCGCGTCGAAAGAAGTGCAGCATGGTTGAGATGTGGAAGGTACATTTCTGAAGTCTTATTATATTCATTGATTTATAGAACCAGACTTGCATAGCATTATTGAGTGTATATTTTATAGTAAGTCATTGATAGCTGTGAAAAACCAAATGTGCCATGAACTACTTAAGAAAAAGATTTACATAAAAAATTTTAACTTTTTTTTTTTTTTTTTTTTAAGTTTAAGAAGTGTAACCATAATAGAATGTACCTAGTTTGGGGAATATCATTAAGGTGTATAATTAGACCTTAAGGCCTACTGGCAGATGCATTTACATTTTCTGTAGCTTGGGGAACAAAGTTAGTTGTACCATACCTAGTTTCTGACTCTATGATTAGGGGAATTAAGAGCATCTTACAATGTTGTTGGAAAGATCACCAGAGCATTATCCCCCCCCCCTCCCCCCTTTTTTTTGCTTCTTAATTGGTGAAGTCCACAAAACTGATTTATACATTACCTCATTTTAAGATTTGTATTCTCCAGACAGTGAGAGACTCGGAATCAATCAACCTTCTGTTTTCAAAATAAATGAATAAAAACTAATATAATAATAATAATAATAATAATATAATCATCATCATCATAATCATAAATAATAATAATAATAATAATAATTATTATTATTATTATTATATTATATATTATTATTATTATTATTATTATATTATAATCATAATAATGAGGAGAAGGAAAAGAAAAAGAAGAGGAAGAAGAAGGAATAAAATCACTGCACACTTTGAAGCAAGAGGCTGGTAATAATCTGGGCATCTTGCATATTAAAAAAAAAAATCTGTAGAAACAAATCTCTTGGAAGGCAATTGATAAGAATGTTAATTGCAAAACACACTTGTGACAAGTGCAAAACATTGTGATGGACTCTATTCATTTTGTGAAAAAAAGCCGTACCTCTTCACATTTGTGCTGGAAATAATGTTTCAATCCACATGTTGGCTTTTTTTTTTTTCTTTTTTTTTTTTTTTAAATGTAAATCTTGGTACAATCACTTTAGCCTGAGAGGAAGTTTAATTTCAAAATCTTTCACAACTCAGTGCCAAGTTTTGTAATAAATAAATAAATAAAAATAAATAAATAAATAAATAAGCAATGTACCTATTCTAGTACCCTGGTTTCTCTCTAATCTCTCTAATATGGCTTACTGCTATAGAAACTATTCAGTGTTCTAGAGAGCAGTAAAAGCTACATGGAGTCTGTCAGTTAAATGATGGCTGGAGGAAAACAACCATTTGCAAACATTCATAGTGGTACAAAAAAAAATATATATATATATATATATATATTCTATATGTATTGATAGCAATATAGGCACTGATTGATTATTTGTGTTTATAATAAAGCACAGTCTGTTTGGTGTTTATTAAAATGGATCGACTCATAGCTGAAGTTTGGTTCAGCAACTATAGATATGTTGGCTCAAGATTTCTAATTAGCCAGGAAGACTTTGGTTGTCTAATATTACCAGAAATGACATTTTTACTAATCTACTGATGCACTGTGTGTATATGATTTATGGGAACGCCTTCAAGCATCATATGTAGGGATCTTGTTGATGGGAGCACATTTGTAAAAAATATATATATTTATACTATAGTTATTGCCAGTTCCAGTCCAACATGTTGCAGTACCAGACATTTTGAGGGAAGTAAATGCTGTGTTAATTGAGCCACAATGCAGTACTCCATGCCTTTCTGCTTCCGGAAAATTAAGCACCATTGTCTAAATTGTGTGATCCTTCTTGTGCGCAAAGTCACTTTCTGCTGAAATAAAACTCTTGTTCACAGAGATACTTATTCAGGATGTTTCTGTATGAAGTGCAATTTTCATTGCTTTGCTTCTTCTAGTATGCTCTGATTGTGCCTTTCACAGAAATGCTGCCATTGTTGCGTCTGCTCTTAAACTTGTCAATTCTTTTGTTCTTGTGCGCATCCTCGTTTTTGTAATCAGATTCACACTCAACGATGAGGATTTCTGTCTTTCTGATTTTTATTTTTTTTAAGTGACATTTATATTTTACATTTAAAGGAAAAATATTATAAATCTACTGTTTCCTAGACATCCCAAATAAATGTTTTATATATTGCTGACCAAAGGTTTGATCTTAAAATGTAATAAAAAAAAAGAAAAGAAAAAAAAAAACATTTTTCCCTTATCATTCTATACAG
This sequence comes from Clarias magur, assembly GCA_013621035.1. Taxonomy (NCBI): domain Eukaryota; kingdom Metazoa; phylum Chordata; class Actinopteri; order Siluriformes; family Clariidae; genus Clarias; species Clarias magur. The sequence continues at coordinate 146,076 of QNUK01000917.1, read as the reverse complement.
AATACTTAACAATGACAAAGTTAAAACATTTTTATTGTTTTTTTTTTTTCTTGAAATAAGACTGAAAAATTAAGACTGAAATATATCATTTACATAAGGATTCCGATCCGTCACTTAGCACCTGGTCAAAGCAATGACAGCCTCAAGTCTGCATGTGAATGATGCTATGACCTAGGCACGCCATTCTATTGGAAATGTCTACCATTCGTCTTGCCAGAATCATTCAAGCTCAACCAGGTTCAGTGCACCGGCATTTTCTGGTCTCTCCAAAGATGCTGAGTGAACTCATTGTCATGCTCAAGATACCAGTTTGAGATGATTTTTAGCTTTTTGGTCATAAAAAGATTGTTGCAACAATACTTAGGTAATCTGGGTCAAGTTTAAACCACTCTTAGTTGATACTAAAGAGCCTAAAGCATTCAATGGAAACTCTCTCCACACTATTAAACAGCCTGAACTGTTGATACAAGACAGGGTGGCTCCATGTTCCACCTTCCAAATTCTATCCTTGCCATCCAAATATTGCAGCAGAAGAATTTTCCAAAATTCTATTGTCCAGTTTTGATGAGCCCATGTGAATTGTAGCCTCTGCATACAGTTTGTAGCTAACGGAAGCCTAACTCTAATCCTAGCCCACCTGTCTTAAGTTTCAACATGCTGTGTGTCCCGAGATGCTCTTAGCATACCGGAGTTGTTTGAGTTACTTTTGCCTGTCTATCAGCTCAAACCAGTCTGGCCATCCTCCTCTGACCCCCGGCACCAACGAGTCATTAGTATACTGGATATTTTCTTTCTTTTTTTCAGACACTTTTCTGCAAACCCTAGAGTTGGTTGTGCGTGAAATCCCAGTAGATCATCAGCTTGGGAAATACTCAGACCAGCCCATCTGGCACCAACAACCATGCCATTTTCAAAGTCACTCAAATGGACTTTTTTCCCCATTCAGTTGAATTGTAAATCACATACCTGCATGTAAGTAGGGAAATATATTCCTCGACAATGTCACTAAGCTGCAAATTAAAAAAAAAAAATTTAGGAGCAGGTCAGAATGTCTAAAATTCATTAAGCTGGAGCTGTTGCCTAATCGTCATGCATACCAATTTTTCAGCATTAGTGTCAAATATGATTGAGGAATTAACCATGAATGTGCAAATAGTGCACCCACAGGGCATCATTAGCCATTAACATCTCTCTCTCTCTATGAGACGAGATCCTCTGCCTCAGCAGTTTTGCACTATTAGAGCATTTTCAGTGATGCCAAGATTAGCCATACTCCAACATTTTAAATCTTTAATATTAACAGCATTAACTATGGAAATCCGACTACATTACTTAACTGTGACGATGGAACTAAAGACAATCGAACTGCAGTCATCCAGGGCACCTTACAGAAGTGAAATCACTTTACACTTGATTTCATTTATAAAACCGGGCAGCTGAGAGTTTGGAGCTTCGCTCAAGGGAGGTGCTGATGAGGAGCCTTATGCCTTAACCACTGAGCTGAAGTTAGAAAAACTGAAATCTAATTCAGAAAAAAAAAAAAAAAAAAAAAAACGTCTCTTTAAAATCTTCTTACACTGTGTTATTATATATTAATAAGACAACGCATTATGAATTCACAGACGAATACCTGAGAGGGTATAAGATCATTAGTTCATTAAAAATCATCTGATTTAATTATTTAAATAACTATTACATTTAATGAACATTTAGTAATTATTTTAAATACATGCACATAGTTGGCAGTTCATTTGTAACTGACCAGAGTGGGGGGCAGATTGTCAGTCACATACAGTAACATGTTCAGCACACAATCTTGGATTTTTCTGTAAAATTAAGAGATAATTAATATTTTGAATATGATCATTATTATAAACAAAATAAAAAATATCTTTTAATCCCACGTAAAATGATTACCCACAATAAAAGTCCTGACAAAAGTCCTTGTCCAGAACAAGGGTTCACATTTCTAAATAGCTAAAAAACTGACTAAAATATATGAAGGATTTAACTTAAGAAAAATAAGTGCATGCTAATCAGTTAATGGCTGTTAAAATTAATTTATAAATAGTTTTTAACTGATTTCTTTTTTTTAAGTTAACAACATATATGGCTATTACATTAAATTTGGGGTAATTTCTGGTAAAAAAAAAAAAAAGAAAAAAAAGAAAAGAAAAATGAATTTCAAGCACATTAAATATGCATTTAGTAAATTATGCAAAAACAATCTGGCTCCCCCATACATTTTAAAGTACAAAGGTTATCTAGTATAACATGTCAACACATTCAGGAAATTCATTAGTCAAAATTAGTTTTTGTTGATTCCCTTTTAAAATTCATTAATTGTTTACTTTAAAGCAGAATTAATTGCTTTAAAAAGGGCAAACGCTTGCATTTATGTTTACATTTAGGCATTTGGCAGATGAGTGACTTACAAAAAGTGCTTTGAAGTTTCCTTCACTGGATAGATACTTCCATGGGGTTACTAGGTTACTAACTAAGTGCCATCAGTCAAACATAGTTGGGAGGGGAGGGGGGGGGGGTGTGGATGGGGGGGGGAGATTAGTCCAAGTATTGAAGAGACAGATACGTCTTGAGTTACACTCTCATTCCCACACTATACGCAATTTGGGAATGCCAGTTAGCCTAATCTGCATCTCTTTGGCCTGTGGGAGGAAATAGGAGTACCCAGATGAAACCCATCAAGCACGGGGAGCGCATGCAAGCTCCATGCACACAGACCCAATGTCAGAATAAAACACAGACTCTGGAGGTGCAAGGCAATGATGCTAACCACTAAGCCACAGTGCTGCCTACATCACGTTTCAGTGGTTTAAAAACTAGGAAAGCTGGATTTGAAAATTGTTTTGATGCTAAAACTGAGTGTAAACTTGTTTACATTCAAACTATTTAGAAGATGTGAAGATTGATTCCAAAGCGTTAAATGCTGCATACAGTAATTTTTTTTTGCTGCAGTTTTGAATCTGTAAAACCTTTCATATCTTCCAAAGATCTCTTCGCTTCTAACTTACTAGAGGTTACACACAGCTCCACCCACAGCTCCACCCACAGCTCCACCCACATACATGAGGTTTACCCACGGTTCTGCTCGCATGCAGATCCTGATGCCTGCGTCCTTCCCTTACTTGTGAATGGAGTGTGCGGTCAACTTGCTGCCGCTCATCACACTGCTCCAATGTTTCGGCAGCCCTTACTTCTGTCTGTCATGTGTGTCTGGCACTGTAGACGCTTTGCATTTTAATCTGCCCCTATATATATAAAACGTTATATATATATATATATAAAACGTTTTAGAAATTACGACATTTTATTTATTTGTTTGCTTATTTTCATTATTAACATAGTGTTTTGTCCCAGTTCTGAAGAATGTTTTGAATTTTTATTTTGTTTGTCATTTTAGGTCAATTAGTAGTTCAATTTCAGCTCCTTGTGTTGCACTAGTTCATGTCACGATGTTGTTATTCTGTTTATTTCTGCTCAGTTTCTCGCTCTGTATCCATTGCTGGTTGGGCTTTCACCATGCAGTTCATGTTAATTTGTTCTTGTTATTGTTTGGTTTGTCTGTTTTAATGAATGTCTTCACATCTGTACTTACGCCGTGCCAGCAGTAACCTTTCCTGACAGATATCTGGTTTTGATAGACACTCCATGCAGCCCAAGGACATACTAGTTCAATAAACAGTGCAATTTCTCAACCTTTTCCTTTTGGATAATTAGATGTCAGCTTCTCTAGGCAGACTTACAGCAACCTTTTGTTATTTAGAAGAAAAGTAAACAGGTGCCTATACAGGATAAAAACAATTGGCATTATCAACTGGATGTCATATTATGCTTGCACTTTTTTTTAAATTAGACTTTTTTTCCATGCTGTAAAATGTCCTTGCAAAATGCAGTTTTTTTTTTCCAGTACAGAATTTTGCCTTTATGATCATCTTCTTCCAACTTCATGTTTTGATTCTCAGAAATGAAGTGAACCAAACCGCAAAAGATTCAAATCCCTTCACGATTCACCAGTAAGTTATAAATACAGTTTTAATGGAGTCCAATCTCCCTGACCTTGTCTCCCCTTGTCTCCCATTGTGCCTTTCCAACAGCAGTCTCTGAGATGAAATGTCATTTATGTTTTGTTCTGTCTTTGAGTTAGGCTTACAGAGCCTGAACGAATATACATGTATTTTTTTGGGGGGGGGGGGGGGAATACTACTATAAAAATACTACAGTAAAAAATACAGATTTTTTTTTTAATTGACCATAATGCTCCTGATCATTTATATCACAGCATAATTGTAATGCTCCATCCTTCTTCCTGACTACTACAAGTGTCCATAATAGATGTGTGCTTATTTCTCTGGAATTCTACTCGATCTAGAAAATAGATTTTATATTGCATGAAATAATTTATATCTGTTAATATTTCTGTGTACTTTGACATCGTACAGAGTGACATGGCCGGTCAAAAAGAATTACAGTTGAGGATTGCAATAATATTAACAGTAATAATATTAGCAACAGTAAAATTTAAATAAGACAGAACAATGTTTGTAGGATTTTGTATTATTTATTGATACACTCAAGCTTAATCTTGTTGTCTATTTAGTCGTATAACATGTACGTAACTTTGTGTCTGTTCTGATTAGGCACGTTTAAAAGAGGTTTAAAAAGAGATCATACATTCATGTCCTGTCTTTTAGTTTTACAGTTACAGTTATTTATTTATTTTTAAATGTTATGTGTCCTGTGCATGTCCATCTGAACTACTAAAATAACGAAGATGAGGTTTATTAGGTCCTGCTGCATATGCCCGCTGAGTCATTTCTGTCTAGTTATTTAGCTCTATTTGTATCTAAACAAAATGAGGACATGTCAGATCCAATCTGTAATTAAAGATAATTCAAATTCAAGTTCATGTTGCAAATGGGTCTGGCTTGTGCCTGACTTATTTTCTTATGGGTTTGCGTTGGCTCAACCCTCTAACACGTGTTTGAAGTTTGAGAGTTTAAAATATCCTCTGCGTTGGCTCACTTATCATGTTGAAATGATCTACAAGCTGCTGGAGCCTCTGGGCTGAACATACACCTACACAATATATATATATGATGTAACACACCGTATCATGGAGTGTATATGCTGTTAGGCGACATCCATGTGTTTGACCTCCCAACCCGGTATGTTTGCTACTCTTTGGTTTGTTTCAGACCTATAATTTTTTTTTTTTCTAAATCGGTGGTTATTTTGATATCCTGTATTATATCTATATAGCTATCTATCTACATACGGTCTATCTTACAATACTGAACAGACATGTCTGATAAAGAAAACAATATATATAGCATGTATATACTGTACATACATGCTATACTACTTCCAAGGCTGCTCTTATAGAGAAGTAATCACCACTTTTTGACCAACCACAATCCAGAATCTTACAGCACTGTAGATGTAATTCATATTTTCTTAATGTTTGTTTGATGAAGTCTATATTTGATCTAAAAAAAAAAAAAAACATTTGAAAGAGTGCATGCACCGTCATGGCTTCAGACAATTGGCTCATTAGCCTGGAGCAGTCATGGTCTGATATGCTAAACTATGTTAATAGCAATGTGGGAACACAGAGCATTGAAATCACAAAGAGGAGTGGGTGGTGATGGTGGGAGGATATTTGCATTTTGCATATTCATCCGGCGCTCTTTCAGAGTGAAGTTTTATAGACGCCTTTGTGTGTGCCCGTGTGTATCGACATAGATTATTTCCCATGTTTTAAATGACCTATTGAGTAAAGCCTGTATAAGCTACAGTTATACATTTTAGTATTCAAAAGATGGCTGACGAATGTGTTGGATCATTTGCAGCCAAAACTATCCCAAGATCCTTTGCAAGCCAGGGAAAAAACAATAGCAGATGCAGGCGCTGAGGAGCACACGTTCAAATTCGAGGGCTGGGTTTTAATTGTCATGTAGCTAATGAAACTATTAAATATTAAAATACATTCATTATTAATAATTAAAACAAACAAACACGCACACAAAAAAAAAACCCAGGGGGCCTTACATGAAAGGAGGGTTAAGTGTTGTTGGACCATGTTAACTAACCAGCAGCAGCAGTGCGGCAAAACAATTTCTTGTAATAAGCGATAAATGAAAAAAAAAAAGAAACAACTAGAGATGCAAAAATAGGAAATTCGCTATTAATCTGACCATCACATTTTGGTTTGGTCTCAGAGCTAATCTGAAAAATAAATAAATAAATAAATAAATAAAAACCCTATGGAAAGGAAACTGTGAAGCCGGGAACAGTAAAAGACTAAGCTAAATGCAACTACAGAAAATCCTCAGTTTTTAGTCATCTGTTTCATTAACAATTACAAATACAACATAATTTATTCCATTTTGTCTTTGTGAAAACATATTAATGCAGCATTTATGGTCTCCAGTGTTGGTACTTTGTTCCAATTAGCAGCAACGCTTTTGAAGAAACTTTAAGTTACTCCAACATGTTCAGGAAGGAGAAGTTTTGAAGTTTCATGGTAACATGACAAGATGTTTTTTTTTTTTTTTTTTTACAAAAGAACACCACAAAAATGATATATTGCAGGTCATAACAACTCTTTGAATGCGGCAGTTGGTGGGTCTTGGTGACCTAATGAAAACAGTTAATTTTTGACACATGTGGATCCAAGGTTACTTGTCTAATGAATAAGCTGAGATGCGATCAGGCATTATTTTCTTTTCTTTTCTTTCATTTTCTTTGTTATTTTGGTGGCCAACTATGCTATGGTTTGTAATAAACTGGGAAAAAAACAGGCATATGGCTGTAATGATGTGATTCTGCCACATATTACTGTGGTAATATGGCATTGGAAGATGCGGACATTATCATTATTATATATACTGTATATACCCCTCTGATGTGCCAGCGGTTTAAACTATTTTAACCTAGTTTAACAAAATTGAATGTAACCATGAATGTATTACTTTTTTTTTAAGTAGTATGATGATAATATTTTATCATATTGGGTGCTAGTCTGCTTCACTATTTCATTGCTTACTTTTTACACTACGCTAAAACATTTCAGTTAATTCAGGTTTATTCAAGATTTTTGGGTTAATGTTCACACTTCGTAAGTTCATACTTGATGAACGTTACTGCAGCTCTGACTGGCTCAAGAAAGACACCGGGTTTGAAGTCTTACAGACCAGCTTTTTTCCACTGTGCCGGCATGACAGATCCCGCTTTGGGTCTGAGAGCAGAACCGGCCGATTGATTTATGAGCTCTGTTTCACAAAAACCTCATCCTGAGCAGCCCTGCTAACGGCATCCTCATGCTAATGCTATTCAAGTCACACTCATGCTGTCACGTTGCACTGCCTGGATTGCTGCTTAATAATTACTTCACTTTTTTTCAGGTGGTGCATGTTTAATTCAGGTATTGGAGGTAAAACATATTATTAGCATTGAAACCTCTCAGTGAGACGCTGAGCCTGAGGCTGGTCAGCATTTTATTTATTTATTTATTTTGCCTTTAATGCTTTCCTATTTCTTTTTGCTTAATGCTCACGGATTCAATAAGATTTAAATTGGGAGGTTTATTAAGTAGTTAATGTTGGTGTTGATGTAGTTCTAGCTCAGGGGATCTTGGTTAAAGGTTTTAGTGGTGCTGAGGAGTGTTTTGTCCTCGTAAGAAGTAACATTAACATAAAATTAGAAAGGCACTAAATCTGCACTAAGTGAACCATCAGGGAAAAACTATGTTCAACAGAGAATATGTGTGTTTTATATGGATTTTGCATTGGAGACCATTGGTACTGATGGCGAATGATGGTAGAGAATATGATAAGAATGTCGGTATTTATGAAGAAAACATGTGGCTTTTGGAGAATATTAACAGTTATTTTTGTTCATTTATGAGGAGTGAAAAGAATAGGCAGGGGAAAACAATGTGCAGAGGCTGAATGTTGGTGTCTTATTTAGAATGTGGAACGGAGATCATTGGTATTGGTTAAGAATGTGCAAAATGAATGGAGATCATTGGTATTGATAAAGAATGTTGGTGTTTTATGGAGACCATTGATGTTTCATGGAGAACATTGTTTTTTTTTTGTTTGTTTTTTTTTTGGAGAAAATGGTGGGTGCTTCATGGAGAGCGTGTTTCATGAAGAATATTGGTGTTTTATGGAGAACATTCATTTTAATAGACAGTGCTAATCTTAATTTAGAGAACATTTGTGCTGAATAAGTGCATTGTCAGGAAGAGCAAACAGAAGAATTGCTTTCTAAATGAGGTTCATAAATAACTTTAGTGAATAATACAGTAAGTACACAATGTTACGAGTCATTTAAAAGCTGCCATGGATTTACTTAAATGCAATTGGGATGGACCTTATTCTGTCCAGAACAAATCATTTTTGGCACCTTTTAAGAACTTTCCAACACCTCCTCAATGAAAAATCTATAAAATATGGATTCAACTAACTTTATTTGTAGTTTTATGGAAACAGCCTTTTTAAATACTTGGTGATATTTATGAGTCCATGTAGGTTGGAGTGCTTTGTGAAACTGAGGAGACCTGACATTTTGGGAGCGAGAGTGAGTGAATGATGATGGTGCAACAGCTGGTGATGTAAGTTTAACAATCCGCCCCAGTTTCTGAACTCTGTTCTATTTTTTCCACTCATGACGCCTGAGAACAAGCGAGGGTAAGAGGAGAGACGAGGTCACTGCTGGAGAACATTAGTATGAGTGGAGAATGTTGATAGTTTCTGAAAATAATTGTATGGGTGGGGAATGTTGGTGTTTCATTGAGACCATGGGTGGAGAAGGTTGGTGGGGCTTTTTTGGAAAACATTGTTATGCATGAGAGTACTGGGGGCTTATTCAGTGGAGAATGTGTTTGGTGGAGAACATTGTATGGTATGAGTGGAGAATGTGTGTGTTTTTTTGGGGAATGGAGCAATGGGTGTAAAATGTTAGTGTTTTATTATTAATTTTGGTATGGGTGGGGAATTTTGGTGTTTTATTAAGAACACTGGTATTTAAGGAAAATTATGCTTTTTTTTTTTTTTAGAACATTCTTATGAATGGAGAATGTGGGTGGCTTTTGAACAATGTAGGTGTTTTTTGAAGAATGTTGGTGTTTTTTTTTTTGGAAAATATTGGCATAGCTGGAGAATGTTTATGATTTCTAAAGAACATTAGTATTAGTGGAACATGTTGATGGTTTCTGAATAGCATTGTGTGAATACAGAATGCCGGTGTTTTATAAAGAACATTAGGTGGAGAATGTTTTTCTATACATTATTGTTTTTATGCAGTCTATTTTTACTGATGCAAGCAACTAAGGAGAAAAAAGAAAGAGAAAAATGGACGCTTCTGAAAACTTTGAGCACATTTGCATTCATGAGTGTTTAATAATTGAGATCGAGACACTCTTGTACTCTAGTAATGTTTTTGTGGGGTCGTGTCAGGATCCACCTTCTAACCCTTTGCATATTTTAGACAGTTACTAATATTTAACCGCTTTAATATTAAATAAGACACTTCTTCCAAGACAGTACTCCAAACACACACACACACACACACACACACACACTCACACAAATGCACACTAAAGTCTGACAGCTAATGCAACTTCTCCTGTTTGTTTCTTATATTGAGATGTTTGAATGTCAACGGATTTTGCCATTTTATGATGTTTTCTGGAAAATTGTTGTGTTTCGTAATAGCTGTGGTTAATGCAGGTGTTACAAGAATGTAAAAAATGGAGCAATTGTTATATTTTGAAGTTGATGTACTGTATGTTGGAGTTCAGTAGAGATTAATTGATGTTCAAATCAGTGTGTTTAATGACAAATATTTATGTTTAATGGCAGTTGATTACATCTAAAGAAAAACAGCTGTTTTGATGGAAAATGTTGGTGCTCGATGTCATCTGATGGAGAATAATGGTCTTCTGTGGAGGATTTTGTGGTTTGATCATGAATGTGGTCTGATAAAGAAAGTTAGAATGTAATGAAAAGGTCGATACAGTATTTGGTCTTTTTTATTGAGTGGGTGTGGTTAAATGGTGGTGTTTTATAGCAAATGTTGGTGCTTGAAGGACAGTGTGAAGGATGTTTATTGTTTGATATAGAAGGTTGGTGTTTGGTAAAAAATGTTAATATTTGGTGGATAATGTTGTTTATACAGTAGGTGATTGGTGATAGAGGACGTTGGTGTTTGGTGGAGAACCGTTATAGGTGATTGGTGATAGAGAACGTTGGTGTTTGGTGGAGAACCATTATAGGTGATTGGTGATAGAGAACGTTGGTGTGTGATGGAGAATTGGTAAAGAATGTTGGTGTTTGATGGAAAATGGTTATATTTGATTGTTTGGTGGAGAATTATGGCATTTGCTGAAGAATGTTTGTGTTTGCCTGGTGAAAGAATGGGACTTGATTTTTTAGATTGTTTTTAGTTCATAGGTAATTTTTGTTGATGATGATGTTGACGTTTGATGGGGAATGATTTGTCGAAATATTTGCTGTTTGATGAAGAAAATGTATATGTGATTGATCGGATAGTCGCGATCCATGTGTTTGCTGGAAATGGTTGGTATCTGCTGATGTATCCTGGAGTGTAATAGAAAAGTATAAGATGCAGGATAAGACAGTAAAATCAACAATTGGGTTCTATAACACACACACTCTCTCTCTCTCTCTCTCTCTCTCTCTCTCTCATCCTTTTGGTTCTCTGAGTCAACATCATTTATTTTCCGCATTATTTAGATTCGGTTGGTGTTTTTACACGAGGTATGTTGGACATTGGGGCAGAAGAACACAGTGAGACCGCAGTCCTGCTGCTCTATAAGTTTAAGCAAGTGATATCTTCACTAGTATCTAAAGCCACCCACTCCATTAAATCTTGGCTTACGACCCCTTGATGTTATTGCACAGTTACACATCTTAACACTGTCTGATGCAATTTTCTCTTTCCCTGTCTCACTAACTATTCTTAAAACCTCATCTCGTGGAAGGATTACGTGCTAAGTTGTAAACACATCGCAATTTGTCTCCACTTCTATCATTATGAGTAAAGCGTATTGCCAACTTGTACAGACTCATTTCCTTTCCTGTAGCAACAGGCTTTATCGATCGGTCTCCGCAGACCGAGCACCAGCAGAGACGGGGATGTTATTTTGTTGAATCAGGAGCTTAACTCGAACTGATCATCAATCTCTATCCGTGTGTCCAGTCCTCCTCTGGTATCTGATCGGTTTTGACAGAGCGCTGGTGCTGAGACTTACTCTGTCTGCGAGTCTGTTGAACTGTAGACGAATCGAGTGAACTGCACTCCTGGTGTTTTGTGCTTGTTTTCCCATGAAAAACTAAAAAAAAAAAAAAAAGAAGAAAAAAAAAAACGAAGAATTAATTCCCTTAGGCTCACTGCGTGCGTGCGCACGCTTTTCATGGCTGCAGAGTATTACTGTATAATACACCTAACAGGATTAGATGTTTAAAAATACAGATGTATGGGAGCTTTAAACGTAGCGTTTCACAGCAAGATGGCAGTAATCATATTACAGTCTGTACGGTTTGAATATAAGATGATTACTTCTTCACGGAAGACTATAGGCTTTAAAAACGAACAGGCAGGAGCCCTACCTCATACAACACACGCTACATGTACATACGAACGCCACAATTTAGAAACTACTGTAGAAAACACAAACCAAACACTATTTGGTAGGGGAAAAGAAAATTCAGTTTCAAGCCCGAAACTGTTGACTGGAGTGATTATTAGTTAGCATTTCAGGGATAAGCCTAATTGTTTCACTTGTGCAGTGATGCACAGCAGGTCCTCCGGCTTTCCATCTGTCGGAACCCATGATGCTTCTGGTATAGAATGCAGTAATGAAGTGTTTCCTAATGGAACTGGATTTTTTTGGATGCTAAGATACCTTACCCAGCAGGAGTTTTTGCTTGCCATTAATTTGGCACATTAGGGACACTGGGACAATGCAGGTATTGGGTTGTTTTTGAAAGTTGGAATGACTTTGATGAGATGCAACCAATGTCTCCAACACAATGTTCCAAAAATACACTGGTGGCCTGAGCGCAAGTCAGACTCGGCGAGAGTCCTTTAAAAAAAAAAAAAAAAAAGGTAAAAAAAGCTTAATAATAATAATAATAATAATAATAATAATAATAATAATACATTTTATTTATAATGCACTTTATATTTGAGGCAAATCTCAAAGTGCTACAAGTGATTGCTTACTTATTCGTTCTGTGAAAGAGATTGGATGCTCTGGCGAGTACCATATTATAGTCGAGTATTTTGGGAGTGAAGATGCACATTGTGATCATATTTTTGAATGATATATGCTTGGTAAGGCATTGGACTGCGGTTCAGGAAGGTCCCAGGTTCAAGTCCCACGACCACTGAGTCGTCCCTGTAGGGCCCTCGAGCAAGGCCCTCACCTGCTTAGATGTATAATGAGATGAAATGTCGCTCGGAATGAGGGTGTCTGCCAAATGTACTAACAGATACTATGGCTACATTCACAGTACAAGCAACATTGAATGACTATTTTTGGGGCAGATCAGATTCGCATGGCATGAGCGTTCTCATTCATAACCACAGTACAACTTATCTTTTAGACCCCAATATGTCCCATGCCATTACCCCAAATCTCCCACTTTCACCCCACGGATTACTTCCTCCTCCTTCGTCTCTACTTGCTGGTGTTATCAGATCCTCTTACTCATGCACAGAGATGAAGTGTCACGTGATGAGTTCTGAATTCAGACAATATATATATGACATTAGGCCATACAGCAACAACAGCAGTCAGTTGTTATTTTTAAGGTCGGTTGTTCCGGAACAGTTCTTGCAGGAACAGTATTGTGTGTCGAGTGCGTTTGTAAACCCCATCGAGGTCCATGATGAAACTGTCTCTCATGAAGACCTTCCCAGGAAAGCGAGACCAAAGCTTACTGCTGCAGAGGAGAATCACCAATTCACCAAGTAACAAGCAGCACCTCAGATTAGAGCCATTATGAAGCTTTACAGAGCAGAAGGAGCAGATAAACATCTCAATATCAACTGTTCAGAGGAGATGATGGTGTGTTTTGGATGAACGCCTTTAGTATTGTGTTACAGTGTAGAAAATAAATAGAAATCTGCGAAGAGCATTTTTTGACTGGTGTGTGTGTGTGTGTCACATTAGGCTAAAACATCAGATTTGGCTGGCAGTGTGAATGGACATATTTTTTTTGCCGGGTTGCTACAATACCGTTTCATTCACAAAAAACACTTGCAAAGAAAAAACAAGTGATTGGCGTCGTCGACGATGCAGTCAACCCCTAATGATTGAGAGATGTGTGACATGAGATACAGATATGGTGTGTCTGTTCCATGAAGTTCCACAAATGCAGGTTGTAATATCACTGTTCTGAGGTTTTGTTTTAGCAACATTGAGTTTTGTGATTCAACATCGGCATTTTATGTTGAAAGAATGTTGGCTCCTACTCTATTTTCACTGTACACGCTGCCACTGGGCTCCATTTGTAGGAAGCATGGGGTTTCCTTCCACTTTTACGCTGATGACACACAAATCTATTTACCTTTTAAGAAAAATGATGGCTTGGCCATGGCTGCTCTGTTAGCGTGTTTAGATGACGTTTAATCTCGGTTATCTCAAAACCTCCTATCCCTTAATGAAGAGAAAACTGACGTGATGGTCTTCGGCTCTTCGGAGCACATGAAGCCCCCTGATTTTGATCTCGGTCCTCTAACAGCCTTTAGGTCCTCAGAGGTTCTGAACTTAGGTTTCCTGCTAGACGACACAATTAAAATTTGATGAACAATTCTCTACCGTGATCGGATCTAGTTATTATCGGCTCCGTACTTTTCTCGCTGATACGACTCTGGAGATGGCGATTCATGCTTTCATTACATCTCGCCTTGATGGTTGCAATGATCTCTTTATTCTGGCATCTCTAAATCCCAAATGTCCCGTCTTCAACTGGTTCAGAACGCCGCTGCTAATCTCTCTTGAAAAAGAAAAAAAAAGGGATCATGTGACTCCGCTTTTGAAGGCCCTTCATTGGTTCCCTGTTCATTTCAGAATACACTTTAAAATTGTTCTATTTGTTTTTAAATCGCTACACCAGCAAGCGTCCGCCTACTTATCTGAATACCGACACCCCCCCCCCCCTGAGAAGTGTGAGATCATCTGACCAGAACCTCCTTTTAATTCCACACTCCAGACTCAAGCGCAGAGGTGACCGTGCTTTTTCAGCAATTGGGCCTCGTCTTTGGAACGGCTTGCCAATGGATATCCGAATGGCTCCTGGTCTGACTACTTCCAAATCCCTTTTAAAAACCAATCTGTTTTCACTGGCCTACTCGGCTTTACTGTCCTTATGAAGCTTCGGTGTTTATTTATTTATTTATTTATTTATTTTCCCCTCTTTCTTAGGCTGTAGCTGTGTACTTTTTATTCTTTTTATGATGTTTATGTGGATGTACAGCACTTTGATGTGCTGTATAAATAAACTAAACTAAACTAAACTTTATCAAAGTCATTCAAAAAGCGCATCAGTGTTGTCACAATGATGTCACCATGCCAGCTTTCTGTTTGGACCCTGAAGAAATGTCTGCAGTTTGTACTAAGTCATCATGTAAAGCTTCTTTTTCTTATTTATTTATTTATTTATTTATTTATTTATTTTTCACTGAACAAACTGTATTTTGTTGGAATGATTTATTTTGAGTTCTAATTCACTGGTGATCTCAGAATAGGTCGAATGAGGCCACGTTCAATATAGCCAAGGTTTCGATATTGAGATTGTGTGTGTGTGTGTGTGTGTGTGTGTGTGTGTGTGTGTGTGTGTGTGTGTGTGCGTTTGTGCTAATTCGATTAAGCTCGGGTGTTAAATTGACAAAAACAACATCAGTCCTAATGGCGAGTTTTTTTTTTTTTTTTCTTACTTTTTCTTTTTTGTCCTTCAGGCGTAGTGAGAGTTTTTCCCACATGGTCACCCATCACCACACTGCAGATCTCTACTCAATACCGAAATCAATACGGAAGAAAGGATGAAGGATAGAAAATATAGAGGGACAGAACAAAGGAAAATAGAAGGAAATATGCGGAGAGGAGAGAATCAGGTGGTGAGACACAGAGATGAGAAAAGACAATATTAATGCGAGCAATGAAAATATTAAATGGGAAGAACTGATGAAGTGGAGACTTGGAGAGACGAGGAAAGAGGCAGACAGAAAGGCAGGAAGAGAGACAAAGATAGATGGGTAAACACCTGGGGAAAAAGCGAGAAAGACAGTGAATGAGACAAAAAGAGACATCGGGAGAGAAAGATAGAAAGAAAAAGTGGCAAAAACACACTGGGTGATCCAGAGAAAGAGGGACGGAAAGAGTAAGACAGAGACAGAAGGGATATAGACAAAGGCAGTCAGGCAGAACAAGTTAGACAGAGACGGAAAGAGAGTGAAACAAAGAGAATTCCACAGAGCAACAGGGAGGAAGACAGTGAGAAAGGGTAAGACACAGACAGCAACGGACAAAGAGAAAGAATGCAGAGAGAGAGGAAGAGAGACAACAAGAGTGAGGATGAGGATGAAAATAAGACAAATAAAAGGGGAGCGATATAGAAAGAGGAATAAACACAGCGAGAGAGAGAGACAGAGAGAGAGAGAGACAGAGAGAGACAGAGAGAGAGACAGACAGAGAGAGACAGAGAGAGACAGAGAGAGAGAGAGACAGACAGACAGAGAGAGACAGACAGAGAGAGACAGAGAGAGACAGAGACAGAGAGAGAGACAGAGAGAGAGAGAGACAGATAGACAGAGAGAGACAGACAGAGAGAGAGAGACAGAGAGAGAGAGAGAGAGAGACAGAGAGAGAGAGGAAGACATAGAGAGACAGAGAGAGACAGAGAGAGAGAGGGACAGATGGGTAGACAGAGAGACAGACAGAGAGAGACAGAGACAGAGAGAGAGAGAGAGACAGAGAGAGAGAGAGACAGATAAACAGAGAGAGACAGACAGAGAGAGACAGAGAGAGAGAGAGAGAGACAGACAGAGAGAGACAGAGAGAGACAGAGAGAGAGAGAGACAGACAGACAGAGAGAGACAGACAGAGAGAGAGACAGAGAGAGACAGAGACAGAGAGAGAGAGACAGAGAGAGAGAGAGAGATAGATAGACAGAGAGAGACAGACAGAGAGAGACAGAGAGAGACAGAGACAGAGAGAGAGAGAGACAGACAGAGAGAGACAGAGAGAGACAGAGAGAGAGAGAGACAGACAGACAGAGAGAGAGACAGACAGAGAGAGAGACAGAGAGAGAGAGAGACAGACAGAGAGAGACAGAGAGAGACAGAGAGAGAGAGAGACAGACAGACAGAGAGAGACAGACAGAGAGAGACAGAGACAGAGAGGTTTTTGAGGTTTTAAACTCACTTTATTATAACAAAATTAAATAAGGGACTATTTTACAATTTATGTACAGTTAAGCATATACACAGAGAGGGGGGGGACAGAGAAAGAGAGAGAGAGAGAGAGAGAGAGAGAGAGAGAGAGAGAGAGGGGGGGGAGAGAGAGGAAAGAGTTTTTTTTTTTAACTCACTACATATACACATGCACACACACACACACACTCTACATATACACACATACACACATACATATACACACACAGACACTCATACACACATACATATACACACAGACACACTCATACACAATATATAGATTCATATATATATATATATTTTTTTTTTGCAGTCATTCATTCTTCTTTATAGTTTTTGGTTTGTTCAGCTTCTGTCCATTTTCTCTTCTTCTTGAGTGTCTGTGGGTTTTTGAGCTTTTTTTTCTGTTAATTTTGCCTTTTTTAGTAGCGTTTTTACTAAGTGTTTCTTTTTTATGTCCGATATCTGTAATTGGTCTAGTTCTTGTAGGTATTGGTTTGCTTGTTCCTGGATGTCCTCTATGACTTTTTGTGGTTCCCCCTGTGTGTGTGCGGTGCTGCATCCGGCTTCTTCTGTGTCCAGTGTTGTTGTGTTCAGTGTTTCCAGTGTTGTTGTGTTCAGTGTTTGGCTGCGGGTTTTCCGTTTGTTGATTTGTTCTGTAATGTGCGTCTCTTCTCTTTTCCTCCTGGGTTTTACTGTGGTTTTCTCTTTGGGTGTCGGTGCTGGTGTGCAGGTCTGAGGTTCCTGTGCCTCTCCGGTACTGGTGCTGGGGGCGTGGTCAGCGTGGTCAGCGCTGACTACTGTACACGCGCCGGGATGTTTACTCGCGCTGTGTACAGTAGTGGCGGTGCTGGAGTCAGCGCCGGGTGCGGTGTGTGTCTCTGCGGTGGCGGTGTGTGTGAGACTGACCTTCGTGAGCGCTGACTCGGGCGTGTCGCTGAGGCCCGCGGCGGACTCGGACTCCTCGGTGTTCTCAGGCTGACTGTCCCCGCTTTGCCGCTGCTGCTGTTTCCCGGCCGCGTCGCTCCTCGAGCTCCCCGGCTGCGCGGCTCCGTGTGGACAGCTCAGCCTTTTGTGTCCGACGTCCCCGCACTCGAAACACCTCAGCGGCTCCGTGGTGGCGAACACGGTGTAGCTGCCGCCCCCACTTTGCACTTAAAGTTCACGTTCAGTGTCCCTTCCTGGTTATTTAGCACCATTAGTATCTGCCTCCGGAAGGACAGGACGTGCTTCACGCTGGAGCTCTTACACCCGAGCGGGATGGCCCTCATGGGGCTGACGAACCTCCCGAACCGGGCCAGCTCCCTCATGATCGCCTCGTCCTGTACAAACGGAGGCACGTTGGAGATCATGACTCTCGTGGCGGGGGCAGACAGAGGGGAGACCGGCACCGCTGATCCTCTCACGGTTATTCCGCTCTTCACGAGCGCGCTCACGAGGTCGGTCTTTTTTAGAAACACCACCACCGCTTTGTTCATCCGGGAGGCTGAGTAGATGTTCCCGCACCCGACCTCCTCTCCCACCGCTAGCAGCACTTCTTCAACGAAGACCCCAGTGTCCACGACACACCTCACGCCATTCCGGAGAGACAAACTCTCCACACCGGCCTCGGAGGCCATGGTGCCCCGCTCGCTCTCTCTCACGAAAAAGTTTCAAATCATATGTATTTTAACTAACATTCACTAAAAGTAATTAATGGAAATGAAAAAGGGGAATAAATAAAGAAAAATAAATAAATGAATAAAGAAGTGGGGGGGAAAAACGGGAAGTTTTTTCGGAAAAACTTGGCAGGACGCCAAACAGTCTTTCACGCGCTCCCTCACACCCAGCGCATGCGCAGAGAGACAGGGAGAGAGAGAGACAGAAACAGACAGAGAGAGAGAGAGAGACAGGGAGAGACACAGAGACAGAGACAGAGAGACAGAGACAGAGAGAGAGACAGAGAGACAGAGAGAGAGAGAGAGAAACAGAGAGAGACAAAGAGAGAGACAGAGAGACAGAGAGAGAGAGAGAGACAGACAGAGAGAGAGAGAGAGACAGACAGAGAGAGAGAGAGAGACAGAGAGAGACAGAGAGACAGAGAGAGACAGAGAGAGAGAGAGAAACAGAGAGAGAGACAGAGAGAGACAGAGAGTGAGAGAGAGAGACAGAGAGAGAAACAGAGAGAGAAACAGAGAGAGACACAGAGAGAGAGAGAAACAGAGAGAGAGAGAGAGAGAGAGAGAGAGAGAGAGAGAGAGAGAGAGAGAGAGAGAGAGAGAGAGAGAGAGACAGAGAGAGAGAGAGACAGAGAGAGAGAGAGAGAGACAGAGAGTGCTGTGTCAGGAGAATTGGAGCACGATGAGACGCATGCTGCTCATCTCAGTGAGTTAACAAGAATATCCACAGAGACCTCTAGTGGTCTGCAGCTCCACTGTCTGACATGATGACCTGCTGGATGTGTTTTAGAACCCAAAGATACGTTCCAATCTGCAAGTACAGTACAGACCAAAAGTTTGGACACACCTTCTCATTCAAAGAGTTTGAATTTGTATTATGGCAAGAAAAAAGCGGCTAAGTGAAGAAAAACGAGCGGCCGTCATTACTTTAAGAAATGAAGGTCGGTCAGTCCGGAAAAATTGGGAAAACTTTGAAAGTGTCCCCGAGTGCCGTCACAAAAACCATCAAGCGCTACAAAGAAACCGGCTGACATGCGGAACCGCCCCAGGAAAGGAAGACCGAGAGTCGCCTCTGCTGCGGAGGAGAAGTTCATCCGAGTCACCAGCCTCAGAAATCGCAGGTTAACAGCAGCTCAGATCAGAGAGCAGGTCAATGGCACACAGAGTTCTAGCAGCAGACACGTCTCTAGAACAACTGTTAAGAGCAGGGGCGCAACTGCACATTTGCTGAGGGGTATGCAAGATCATGGTTTGCGCCCCCCGCACATTTAATTGCATTTACATATATAATATGTAAATATGTCAATGTCCAAATCCTTAGAATGGCAAGCTGCAAAAATAACTTTTTCAAATAACGTGCAGTTCTCTGACAAGGAGAAGTGAATACGTATGCTCAGACCCTGACATGGTGCAAAGCACTTTTCCACATCAAGGCCATTTTAAAAAACGTGACCGTTGCCGCATATCTTCATCTTCACAACTGAGTAAACAAAATAGATGTTTCACAAACTTAGTTTCTTAAGGCTACAATAACTTATTCTTCATGTTTCTTAATACTGTGTAAGTCATAAAATCCTGTCTGGCCTTTACCTCCCTGTTTTCTTCACCTGCTCTGAACTCATTTCAAGAGGATAAGGCAAGAGCCCAATAACTTGGTTGTGCTTGGGGGTGAGAACCTCAGTTAACATTTTTCACAATAAGTTTTTTTTTTTTTTTTTTAAACCAAACGCCTATTTTTTTTTCAGGAATAATGTTTTGATACTAACGGACGGTAACCGTGTCCAGCCTCGCTGGCAATAACGTTAAATGTTGATGAACTTAAAGACTTACAGTAATACAAAATGACAGGTCAAGCTTACCAAGGCACTGTTTTTCATTTTCTTTTTTTTTTTTCTGTACTGCGCGTCAGTTCTCTTCTTCCCTCTTCTGTCCATTTTGCATACGTGACTGGCAACTATTGGGGGGGGGGTGCTTTAATTGATATTTTATTTATTTGTTTATTTATTTAATTATTTAAATAATTAATTGTTAAACAAAAAGAGTCTCTTAACAAATATATACATTTTTTATATTTTAAAAGCTTTATTAAAGACAATTTTCAAAGATTTTTTTTTTTTCACAATGGCGCCCACCCTCCGTGTGGCGCCCCCATGCACTGCATATACTGCAAACCCCCATTTTTGCGCCCCTGGTTAAGAGGAGACTGTGTGAATCAGGCCTTCATGGTAGAAGATCTGCTAGGAAACCACGGCTAAGGACAGGCAACAAGCAGAAGAGACGCGTTTGGGCTGAAGAACACAAGAAAGAACACAAGAAAGAAAACTCGCTGAATGAGAAGGGGTGTCTAAACTTTTGCTCTGTACTGTGTATGTTTTTTTTTTACATCTTGTAAATGATGCATCAGAAACTTATTGAGGAGTTATATCATTTTAATAGGAATATATGTGTGAAATTGTCTTTGTTGTGAAATTTCCACAGAAGCAGCAACAGCTATCCGAGGTGCTCATGTTACCAGGGTAACGCATGAATAAAGTGCCGTCTGCATTGCTGACATCGCGGGGTTACAGTATGTCAACAGAATGGTGGTATTTTGTCATACCAAGAGGAAAACATTGGACTATTCTAAAGTGGCCTTCTATGAGCCCTGACCTCAATCCTATTGAGCATCTTTGGAAGGAGCTGAAACATGCTGTCTGGAAAAGGCCCCCTTCAAACCGGAAACAACTGGAGCAGCTTGCTCATGAGGAGTGGGCCGAAATACCTGCAGAGAGGCGCAGAAGTCTCATTGACAGTTACAGGAATCGTTTGATTGCAGTGATTGCCTCAAAAGGTTGTGCAACAAACTATTAAGTTAGGGGTACCATCATTTTTGTCCAGGCCTGTTCCATGAGTTCATTTTTTTTATAATTCCGTTGAAGCATGGTTGAAAAGCAATGTCTGACTTTCATTGGTTAACATTCATAGAATTCTTATTTATTATTACTTTTGTCAGATTAAAGTTATTTCTGTGACCATTGTGAGTTTTTCTTTCATTGACCGAAGGGTACCAACAATTTTGTCCACGTGTGTAAATGCTTTCCAGAATAATTGGACACGAATTCCCACAGAAACACTCCAAAATCTTGTGGACAGCCTTCCAAGAAGAGTGGAAGCTGTTATAGTTGCAAACGAGAATGTATATGTATTCGGATACACTGTCATTACAGGTTTGTCCAAGTAATTCTACCCATAAGCACCTGGACATGCAGACCACTTCAACTAAGATTCGTTTAAAAAAATGCGTCGGTATAGTACAGTACCATGTTAGGACGCCACCAGTGCAATAAATCCAGTGGTGAAATGTCCTCGCTACTAAACATTCCACAGTCAACCGTTGGTATTATACTATAACAAAGTGGAAGTGATCGGAAACAACAGCAACTCGGCCATGACGTGGTAAAATCACAGAGCCGGGACAGCAGGTGCAGGGACACAGGTGTTGCCACCTTTCTGTGGAGTCAATAGGTACAGACCTCCACACTTCAGATTTGCTCAAGAACAGTGTGTAGAGAGCTTTATTTAGCATTCTCATGCATGTTTATAGAACGTGTGACCTTTTAACGATGTTAAGAAAAAAACAATTATGTTTAAAAAAAAATAAAAAATGAAAGCGTTCAGGAAAACATAAGATTTAAAATGTACAGTACGGTATATGTAAACAATTGCATTTTATAATTTATAACATAATAGACTAAATATTATAATCATACTCTGTAGAAGGTCAATTCTTTAATAGTTGCAAAAATAATTGGAAAATGCTTTGAAAATGTCTAATGAATAATGAATTTAAAGTTAATAATAAATGAGAAGATTATTAA
>QNUK01000917.1:106573-121573 GCA_013621035.1 Clarias magur | reverse complement strand
CATAGAGGGCGATTTATCACCGTTTTTCTACTTTAAAACCACCATACTCTGTACTTTATCACATTTTGTTTTTCTCTATTAAAGATGCACTCTAGAGGGCGCTGTAATACATTATCATATTTGCTTTTGGGGGACCCGAGAGGGCACTTTAACACATTCTATCTAAGATCTATAGTCATATAGGGCACTTTAGCACTTTAGGGCACATTTAGGGCATTTTAGCTACTTTCAAAAAATCTACTTTATCTAGTTTAGAGGCCACCTAGAGGGCACTTCATCAGAAATGTATACAGCGTGGGTCATTTATACGGATACACCTTAATAAAACGGGAACGGTTGGTGATATTACCGTCCTGTTTGTGGCACATTAGTAGATGTGAGGGGGCAAACTTTCCAAGATGGGTGGTGACCATGGTGGCCATTTGGAAGTCGGCCATCTTGGATCCAACTTTTGTTTTTTCAACAGGAAGAGGGTCATGTGACACATCAAACTTATTGGGAATTTCACAAGAGAAACAATGGTGTGCTTGGTCTTAACGTAACTTTATTCTTTCATGAGTTATTTACAAGTACTGTACTTTAGAGATACCTTACAGGGACCGTTATCACTTACTATCTACTGTCGACGAACCCTATACAGCACTTTATCACATTCCATCTACTGTAGATACATTCCAGAGGATAATTGAATGCATTTCTTTACTATTAAAGATACACTCTAGAGGGCACTTTATCACACTCCATCAACTTTAGATGCACTAGAGTGTTACATTTATCACATGTTATGTATTTTAGAGGTATAAATGGTATTTTATTACATTTTATATTCTATTGAGGCACCCTAGAGGGCACTTTATCACATTTTATATGCTCCAGGCAGTTCAGTTGGCACAAATTGATACAGCTATACGTACATGTAGCCCTTTTATCTTTTTCCTTTTTTAAGTATATATATATATATATATATATATATATATATATATATATACTTAAAAAAGGAAAAATACTCTATATATACTCTATACTCTTATCACATTTTATTATATACCATAGAGGTGCTGTGCCATAACATTTATTGTACCATAGTGTTCTATCTTGTTTTAATTTACCAGAGAGTACCATACCATATCTGTGTTAATTATCCCTGCAAACATGTCTTTTCATATTTCTTTTATTTTGTGGCACTCAATTCATCGCAGCCTATTAACCTGATAGATGTCTATGCTTGACAAATTTATACACAGTAAATGTACAGTACAAATGCATCACTGATGGCATCAAATCATGGAAAAAAAAAATTCTTTTTCTTCTATTTCTCAGAGTAATACAGACTATGATGTTTGTTTCTCTTCATTTCAGAATTACTTTGTGGCTGAAGTTAATGAATGACCCAGATCTGTGTTAGCGCCTGTGCTGCTGCGAATGCATATAATTGTATGCTGATGAAACACACTTAGAGTCTGTAAAGGATCACAATGTGATGGCTCAAGGAACTACAGGATTTTCTAGGCGCTGCAGTTAAATAATATGTTAATCGGCAAAAGTGCATCTCTGCACATTACCCATGATTTATCAGACCAGACTTTCAGCGATACACAACTTATGCAAGGAACAGAGTGTGCAGACGAGCGCACTTTTATTCCCAGGTCGACTGAAGCGATCTACGGTGGCAAATTTTCCCACTGAGATTCATGAATATTTGATTAACTTTGTGCTGTGAAACAAATAGAGGCAATTAAAGACCAGTCAAGAGTTCAGTATGTAAAATCAATTTTATGATAAACAAACAAACAAACAAACAAACAAACAAACAAACAAACAAACAAACAAACACCCCCGTTAATTCTCTATACTGTGTATCACATACGTATAGGGTCACAGAAGGCCTGGAGCCAATGCCAGGAAACTCAGGGCACAAGGATGGATGGGGTGCCAATCCAACTTCAGGCACAAACTCACACACACACACACTCACACAATATGGGGAATTCGGGAATGCCAATTAGCCTAATCTGCATGTCTTTGGACTGTGGAAGGAGACTGGAGTACCTGGAGGAAACCCACCAAGCTACAGGGGGAACATACAAAGGCCCTCGACCCTGAACATACAGTATGAGACCACACAGCTAACCGCTACGCCACCATGTTGCTCAAGCAAACAAACAAATGATGAATGAATCAATTCATGATGCTCTGTTTGGACCCCGAGTTTCATTCTGCAAGTCGGAAACCAGGTTTTTGTCTAATCTGTGTTCATTTAGTTAAAAACTGCTTCATTCTGTCATTCAGATTTATTTGGGGTTTAATAAAGGTTTACTTTCGGAACAAGTTCCTCAGTGAGGGTTTGTAAACAGTTCCTGTTTGAGTTTGAAATGGTTTCCATTAGGAACTATTTCTAAATGAGGTGAGGCCTTAAAAGTCACTGTTTATAAACCTTGTAATCTAAATTCAAGCAACTAAACTTTGGTTCAACTACACCTATTGTACACTATATATTATTGTTATAGTTAAAAAGTTTATTTTTCAATTCTCAAACAATACTGGATTGTTCTCCTAAACTTCGAAATAGCACATATGGCATTAGGGAATTTAGTACCAAGAACACAACAATAACAATAACAATAACAGTCAGTTGTTATTTTAAGACATATGAAGGTCAGCTGTTGAAGGAACAACAACATGCGACGTATGAAGGAAAAGTTCTTGCAAGAACACTATTGTGTCAAGTGCATTTGTGACACACATCAAGCTCCATGATGAAACTGTCCCTCATGAAGACCTACCCAGGAAAGCAAGCCCGAAACCTACCCCTGCTGGAGACATGAGTGTAAGTTGCATCTGTATTAAAATGAGATTATTGCATACGGTATTTTAGATGCCATCAGGATTCTTTTGCAGTGTAATAAATACAAATCAGGAACGAGCGTGAAGTTGGAAGGGGCGTCCAAACTTTTGACTGCTACCGTGTTTTACAATGTTTTAATAAATATGAATAGGCTTCGGGATTGTGCAATGTAGACTTTCTTATTTATTGTATTATTTCAGCAGAATGAAATACATTTGAGTTTATTTTAAACAACTGTATAAATAAAACTGAGCAAAAACTTGCATCGCATCAGCAAAGAAACTGCACAGATTCCTGTGATCGTGTGTTTATATGATTGTTTTCGGGTGTTTCTAAGACCAAAATTTTGCGAAATTATTCCCATATTCTGTTAGCGGTCACATGCACCCAATTAATAAATCCTGAAAGGGACACCAGATCAAAAGGGAAAGATTCCAGTCAGTAAAACAGATTGAAGGTTTTGTGTTTCATATAAGGTTCCATGTGGAAATTTTTTATTTACTCCCTGCCGGAGACAAAGAGAATACAATGCCGAGTCTCTCAATGTAATGTAACATTCTGTGTAATGTATACAGTACAGAGCAAAAGTTTGGACACCCCTTCTCATTCAGTGAGTTTTCTTTCTTGTGTTCTTTCTTGTGTTCTTTCTTGTGTTCTTCAGCCCAAACGCGTCTCTTCTGCTTGTTGCCTGTCCTTAGCAGTGGTTTCCTAGCAGATCTTCTAGCATGAAGGCCTGATTCACACAGTCTCCTCTTAACAGTTGTTCTAGAGACGTGTCTGCTGCTAGAACTCTGTGTGGCATTGACCTGCTCTCTGATCTGAGCTGCTGTTAACCTGCGATTTCTGAGGCTGGTGACTCGGATGAACTTCTCCTCCGCAGCAGAGGCGACTCTCGGTCTTCCTTTCCTGGGCCGGTCCGCATGTCAGCCAGTTTCTTTGTAGCGCTTGATGGTTTTTGTGACTGCACTTGGGGACACTTTCAAAGTTTTCCCAATTTTTCAGACTGACTGACCTTCATTTCTTAAAGTAATGATGGCCGCTCGTTTTTCTTCACTTAGCTGCTTTTTTCTTGCCATAATACAAATTCAACCTCTTTGAATGAGAAGGTGTGTCCAGACTTTTGGTCTGTACTATACATTCTATATAATTCTATATCTTTTATATATTTTACATATTTATATACATTTTAGTTTTAGTTATAATTCTTGTAAATTTGAAAATTTTTTAAATTTTTATTTCCCATCATGAATTTCTGTTATTTATTTATTTATTTATTTTTATTTTTTTGGAAATTCTATCTTATGTTTAATTGTATTATTTTTGTAATAAAAAAAATATATATTTTAATTGTAATGATATTTCTATTCTATTTTATGCCATGAACAATTGTGTACACAACTGTCTATGGTTGTGTACATGCCCCCCCCCCCCCAAAAAAAAAAATATATATATATGGGGTTTATTGAAAGTTTTTGTGAAAGTTGATGTGAGGTTTTCTGACATTGTGTGAACATTCAAATGCCTTCTGTAACACGCCTGTCTGGAGGAACCCTGTGCTGGAACCCTTTTGCCTAACTGGAAAATGTTAATGTGTTTCCTATCATCTCTCCGTGTTTGGGGCTCTCGATGACTTACATGTTAATGACGTTTATTTTTCTGATGTCCGTAACACAAGTGACAACAGGGCACCTGTTCAAAAGCTTAAATATCATCTTTGTGCTGATAATAAACAACGAATGTGTGTGTGTGTGTGTGTGTGTGTGTGTGTGTGTGTGTGTGTGTGTGTGTCCCTCGCCACTGATTCAAGGCCAGCCAAGAAGCAGGTCGAGGAGCCGCGGACCCTCAAGCAATAATTTTTCCTTGAGTTCATTTAAAAACTTTACAGTCCAACAGATCTTTACAGCCGTGTGCGGTGAGCAGGACACACAGAGGAACAAACAGAGAGGAACCTGCATAGAAACTAAATAAGCACAGGTTTCTCACTGAAAGACTTAAAGATGAGTTTAACTGTTCAGGTCCAAACATTAGTTTTCCCTGAGGAACTTGTTAAAACACTCAGGAGATGAATGTATACAGAGTGTATGTGGGTTATTGAATAAAACAAACAGCTCACACACTTCCAGTAATAACACTGAGAATGCACTCTTAGATAGTCTGTTATTGCATCATTACTTATTTGTGGAATTTAGAGAACTCTTTAGAGTGTACTGTGTGTGTGTGTGTGTGTGTGTGTGTGTGTGTGTGTGTGTGTGTGTGTGTGTGTGTGTGTTGACTTTACTACTATAATCACAATGTTTCCTTCTTACAGCCATAATTAAGGTATAGAAAGAACAATCTGATAAAAGGAGTTTGCTTAATTAGTAGAATCTTGTTTGGGGCTTCCCAACATATGTACACACACACACACACACACACACACACACACACACACACACACACACACACACACACACACACACACACACACACACACACAGAAAAGATGCCTAAAACCAGCAGATAGAACACCAGTGTGCTTACCATCTGTGTTTTTATTGCTTCACTGGTGATCAAAGGAACACCAGTGAGTGCTGTTTCAGCAAAATGCACGCACACACACACACACACACACACACACACACACACACACACACACACACACACACACACACACACACACACACACACACACACACACACACACTTCACGTACCCAACTACAACCCAAAAAGAAAGTGACATGTGGCCCACTGGGACAAAATTAGTCTCCGGAAGACAAGTTTCAGCACTGGACAGTTCTCCACACAACCATATGTGCTTCAATACCATTCCATCAGATGACTATTTGGCAGTAAGACATGCCTTTATCTTCAAATACTTATAAAGAAACATCTTCCAAACATGAAAATGATTCCACCATCCAACATCTTCATTATCTTCAACGTCTAACATCAGTCTCAAATAAAAGCAAATTGGAATCAAAGAGAAAAATAAAACTCCATCGAGTCACTTACTTTCCCTCCTGTGGAGCATCTCCGGTACGCATTTGTTACTCCCACGGTCTGGTTCATATTCACACCTGTTTCAGTGCTGCAACACACACACACACACACACACACACACACACACACACACACACACACACACACACACACACACACACACACACACTTTCACAGTAAAATAATCGCATAAACTGACATTTCCTTTATTAATCCAGCATGAAGTAGATAATAAGAAGAACAGAGCAAAACCCCAACCTGCTCGTTAATCCTTTAATCCGTTCTCTGTTCTTCACAAACTTCTTTTGTGTTTTTCAATTTTTCCAGGATTAGCTTAAACGTGAAAAAATAAAATAAAATCCAGGAAACTAAATTTTCCCTTTTCTCCGTGGTGCAGTTCCCAAATTATCTCTTCCCAAACAAATCCATAAGAGATGCAGCAGTAAACTTTAAAGCTGGGGCCACAGGTTCTTTCCCAATACGTCCATTCTTATACAGACACACACACACACACACACACACACACACACACTCAGACACGTGGTGAGACAGGAAAGGAATCTGTGTGTGAGTGTGTGTGTGGGGGAAGGAGTGTATGGAGGATGCTGATGCATGAGTGTGTGTTTGTGTGTGGATGTTGATGCTGATGCAGATGCAGCGGAGGAGCACAGTGAAGACTAAACACTGCAGAAGAATCTCCCTGCACTATGGAAAGCCAACAAGCTCAAAAAGCAGCCAGAAACATACACAAACTCTCTCTCTCTCTCTCTCTCTCTCTCTCTCTCTCTCTCTCTCTCTCACACACACACACACACACAATTAGTCGCAAATTAATCTCATGTCTGATGTTTTAAAAGATGCATAGTATATGTATTAAAGCTGGTGTGAGCTTTATTATTATTATTAATATAATAATAATAATAATAATAATAATAATAATAATAATAATGCAGTATATAGTACAGTATGTAATACACTACATAATAAACACTCTTCATTATACATATTACATTACAAACTACACGCTCCACATTAAACACATTATATGTTAGAAAATAGTTTCTATACATTATACATCATGCACTTTATATTACAATCTACACACTATACATTATACACTACACATTGAAAACTACACAGTCTGCATTATACTACTGCATATGCATTATGAACTAGACGTTATTACATGACACACTACACAGAGAGCACACACTGTATATTTTACAATATAAATGATCAACTGCATACCACACATTATACGACATACAGCACCTTACACACAACAAACTGCACACTATCCATTATAAAATATATACTGTATTTTACATTGGACAGTATAGACTACAGACTATACATTACACTATAAACACTACACATTATATGCAACATGCACTAAAGCACCAAGATATGATATAATATGCACTATATACAGTAGGTACCACATGATGTACTACCCTCTATACATGACACACTGAACGTAAACTATGTACACTATACACTGCACACAATCCAGCTGCTCTGCCTCCTCAGCACACAGAAGCACTAATATCATCACACTGACACGGTTCAGGCAGATTTACAATCCAACTCTATCTTACCGTCCACAAAGCAATTGGCCCAAAATACATTGGCCTGATCAGGAGGGAAACAAGGTCACCGTAGATCACACACATTTATGACCTACAGACACTTTCTACTTTTCCCTACAAAACCATTTTCGATTTATTTGTTTGCTATAAAAAAAGATGCTGTGAAATATATGAAATCCACCCATGTCGTCCTGTCCTAACCATGGGGCAGTGTGATCCCTGCCCCAGTGTGCCCCTACGGGCATTTGTTGAAGCTCACATTTTTGGCCACTAGGTGCAATAATATGCCAATGGATCTAAGCACGAGGTGGTTCGCTGGTGTAGTGGTTGGCACTGTCGCCTTGCACCTCCCAGCCAGGCTCGATTCCCGTCTCTGTGTGCATGTTGTCCCTGTGCTTGGTGGGTTTCCTCCCACAGTCCAAAAACATGCAGATTCGGCTAATTGGTGTTCCCAAATTGCCCGTAGTGTGTGAATGAGTGTATGAATGAGTGTACTGTATCTGTGTGCCCGGAGATGAATTGGCACCCTGTCCTGGGTGTACCCCACCTCGTGCCCTACAGTACAGTGTCTCCTGGGATGCAGGACCATGAGCGAGCGAGTGAGCACACTGAAGCATTGTTATACAACATCTAGAAATGAGGAAAACATCAAGAAAACATTGGCGTATATTTGTCAAAGGGTGAATTTATGTGTAGTTGCATTCTTAGGCTTTTCATAAAATTTGAAAGACCATCACTGAATCCTGACCATGCCCTTTCAACTACTTTAGCGCTCAGACCTCTAACTGGGTCCACTGCACTAGAGTGCTGAAGTGTGACATTTCAAGCAGGTGCTATATCTGTTCAGTGAAACATCTAAAAAAAATAGCTTCTTGAAAGCTTTCATTATGAATTGGCCTTTACAAACTTTAAATTATACTCTTTCTGAAGTTCAGCCATGCTTTTGTGCATCTCACAACCTCTCTCTCTCTCTCTCTCTCTCTCTCTCTCTATCTCTCTCTCCATCCCTGGAGTCTTTGCAGTAATTGCTCCATGCAAACCAGCCATGAAATCAAGACCAAATTAATTATGTGAACAGAAGCTTTTCTCATCTAGTTCATAAAGAACTCATAAAGATTTAAATGTATATTCTGATGCAGATGTCCATACATTAACCTAATGGTATTTAAAAAAAAAATCCAATGTATCCAGAAATGTATAAATGATAATCACAGTATTAAGTGTTACTTAAACAAATAAAGAAAGTATCCTGCTTTTTAAAATAAAGGCATTCCAATCATAAAATCATTGTTAATTTGCAGTGGTTTAGGAAACGCAAAACATTCATGGATGTGCGAATTAATATTAAACTGACCACATCATCAAACCACCATCATTTTTAATCATTGTACTGGCTTGTCCAAAACACCGTCCAAACAAATGTCCATTTTCATGTTGAGGTTGGAGTGGAACTCGGTGGGAATAATGATTTCTGTAATATAAAGAGGAGATTTGTACAGAAATTGCTATAAAATCTAAATTCTGATGGGCAGATGGTGCAGACGGGAGCTGTTAAAGGGACCAGAGAGTGTTGATGCCTCGGGGGTTTCAGGTTTCTCGGTGTGTTCGCTCGAGGGAACTGGCTGTCTGCAGAACATAATCTCCAACGGAGGAACAGATGCACGTGCATCACGAGCTTCGATGCAAATGTGACTTAATGAGGCTGATATTGATGTTTATTTTACTGAATCTGAAGCTCATCATGGGAAATGTTGTGAGGAAAAGAGGTGTGAGAAGAATGCTACGAATTAAAATGGTGGAAAGGTTTAAGCCATCAGGAAGCCGAAGACCCAAGAGGAAATAGATAAAAGATAATAAGTCGTGTTTAAATGAAGAGCAGTGATATGCGGCTGATTTAGTCTTACGTCCCCAAAGAGTTTCGTTCTATTGAAAAGTAAATGCTATGTACCAAATAAAGTGCATAATTAAACTTGTATTGTTTTGGGTGTCATTTCTGGCTTTTATATAATTTAAAAGGTTTTG
The DNA here is from genome assembly GCA_013621035.1 of Clarias magur. NCBI lineage: Eukaryota > Metazoa > Chordata > Actinopteri > Siluriformes > Clariidae > Clarias > Clarias magur. Next base: position 112,136 of record QNUK01000917.1, on the reverse strand, counting down.
TTCATTTTAAGTTGTGTGTGTGTGTGTGTGTGTGTGTGTGTGTGTGTGTGTGTGTGTGTGTGTGTGTGTGTGTGTGTGTGTAATTATGTATAAGATGATCCATAGTGTAAATACTCTATTTTAGTTTTCTGATCATGATTTCTGGTGAGATATTTATACAGCATATGTATGTTTGATAAAGAGCGTCAGCACGTCCTGGAGTGTCTTCATACAAAAAGAAGGAAAGAAATGAAAAGGACGTATGTCCAGTGAGATGAGATCTCGTGTCTCCTCCACTAAGATTTAGATCATAAAAGCTAAAACACGGTGTAATGCGTTTGCGTGCATGCAGACACAGTCCATAAAATTGACTGAGAAGATAGATTTAAATGTATAAGCTATAATCCTAGAGCTATTTCAGTACTAATTATATTACACACCTCCACACTGAAAAGTAATCCACTCTCCAAAGAGCTTAACACTCAATGATTATGTTGAGCTTTATTACTGAATATATCACTCAAAAATAAAGGAAGCACAATTATAGGGATCATAGACCTGCCCTGAAGATGCAAGGACACAAATCTGATGAATTTTGGTTTGAGCAATAAATATTTAAGTATTGCTAAAATCCATTCATGCAGACTTTTGCAAAGCACATAAAAATCACTTCATCTTTATCTTCACATGTCTAAGTACTTACGTTTTATTAATGAGGCCTAGTCACATGACTGGGTTTTTTAAACATTAACACAAGTTTTAGTCACATGACCAAGTATTTAAATATTATAATGAGCATTAGTCACATGACCGAGTATTTAAATATTATAATGAGCTTTAGTCACATGACCTATTAAACATGAACACAAGCTTTAGTCACATGACCGAGTATTTAAATATTATAATGAGCTTTAGTCACATGACCTATTAAACATTAACACAAGCTTTAGTCACATGACTGAGTATTTAAATATTATAATGAGCTTTAGTCACATGACCGAGTATTTAAATATTATAATGAGCTTTAGTCACATGACCTATTAAACATTAACACAAGCTTTAGTCACATGACTGAGTATTTAAATATTATAATGAGCTTTAGTCACATGACCGAGTATTTAAATATTATAATGAGCTTAGTCACATGACTGCGTATTTAAATATTACAATGAGCTTTAGTCACATGACCTATTAAACATTAACGCAAGCTTTAGTCACATGACCGAGTATTTAAATATTATAATGAGCTTTAGTCACATGACCTATTAAACATTAACACAAGCTTTAGTCACATGACTGAGTATTTTAATATTATAATGAGCTTTAGTCACATGACTGAGTATTTAAATATTATAATGAGCTATAGTCACATGACTGCGTATTTAAATATTACAATGAGCTTTAGTCACATGACCTATTAAACATTAACGCAAGCTTTAGTCACATGACCGAGTATTTAAATATTATAATAAGCTTTAGTCACATGACCTATTAAACATTAACACAAGCTTTAGTCACATGACTGAGTATTTAAATAGTATAACAAGTTTTAGTCACATGACACAGTATTTAAACATTATAATGGGCTTTAGTCACATGATCTATTAAACATTACAATGAGCCGTAGTCACATGACTGAGTATTTAAATAGAATAATGAGCCCTATTTACCTGACTAAGTAGAACATTCTAACATGTCCTAATCCCATGACTAAGTGCACTTTTTTGAGAAAAAAAATCCACATTTCAAAGACGTTTTAGTGCTTTTTCATGTTGTTCAAACTGTTTTTAATAAATAAATAAATATTTGATCATTGTTTGACCGTCCAGCTGTTAAAATGTTGTTACATTTATTGTGATTGCTTAATGGTAAAATACAACTTTGAACGTCTTTGTTAAAAAAAAAAAAAAAAAAAAAAAACCTTACCGCTAGTCAGACTCGAGTGTATTTTACATGAGACAAGAGGATGCCACCACGACGCTCTAACTGCCAAAGAACAAATCTCATTTATTCCTTTTAGTCTTCATTAATACTCTGATTGTAATGAGCTAACTCCTGTAGCTGGTCCTACCAAGGGGTTGCATTATGCTCCAGTAGCTGCAGCTCCTTTTGTAAGCATAGGCGCATCGGCAATGATGTTTCTGGGCAAGAAAAACACAGGACTGATCAACTCTGGAGGTTTCAGTAACAACAAACAAATAAACCAGAGAGAGGTTTTTGCATAACAAGCAGATTAAAACACATGCGACGCATTAATAACTCCTCTTTTGTATAAAAATGCTGGAGGAAACTCATGGTTCCGGGCTAAAATGCATTTGCAAATCTAACAAAAAAAGCTAAACACTAACATGGTTATTTTCGTCTTTGAGTTGCTCATGGCATGATGAGCAACTCCACTGTTCCATACATGGATAAATGGTTTAGTAATGAATCATTAATCATCTGATCTCAGTAGATGCTTTGAGAAGTCATTTCCCAGCTTGGTTTATCTTTAAGGACAGTAACCTGACAAAACCTTAACGTCGTAACGTCTTTTCATATCTGAAACCCAAGCTGGAAAACCATATAGAAGAAGAACAGAGCTGATTTTACACACAGAACAGAACTGTGTGTAGAGAGGGGGGGGGGGGGGGGCAGAGAGAGGGAGAGCTCATTCATCATTCTCATCTCAGTGGTTGTGTGGGGAAAACACTTCCCCCATCTAAAGCAAATTCATATTCGGTTTAAGCAGGAAGTTGTGACAGAACGTGGCTTTGCTTGAAACCTGAACACTCAGAACAATGTTTAGGAAAGTATGAAAGTAAGAAGCTGACAAGGAAACAAAGAAAACAATAACTTATTAATAAAACTTGTGCATTAATATAAATAGAGGATTCATCTACACCATCTCTTCTGATCAAGCTGTCCCAAGTCAACCCTCAGACCGAGACTGAATCCACTTCAACACCTCAATTTGCATCTGATCTTCATATTAAACAAAATTCCTTCTTGAGAAATGATGCTGAGCAATGATCCCACTGTCACAGATTAATAACAAGCTGCCGCGGCTGATTCTCCCGGGTGAAATGTTATAATAACGGCCTTTTTTTAATTTGCAGTGCAGCTAATCATCATTTTAAAATGTCAACCCAAACCAGAGTGATGAGATGTTTGAGGTGCAATGAGATATAATTTAACAGAAAAAAAAAAAAATCATTTCCCTCTGAGTGATTCACCAAGGCTTTCATTTAAAAATGTGTCTAATACAAAAGTTTCACATTTTCTGTTACATCCTAATTCACCACAAAGACAGACTGTCATTTTTTCCCCTCTTTCAGAGGTTTTTCCTTGTTCGAGATGGTCGAGGTCTGATTCAGTGAATATTTTAGTTCACGATCACGATTCAATTGTTTCTTGTTTGGAAAGTCCGAGTTCGGTTCAGTTAATCTTTATTTCACATATATACTGTAATGATTCTCCAGTCTCTCGTGTTTAGCAGAGCTGTGGGTTTAAATCAGTTGATTATATTTTTAACATGATTCTGCTCATGTTTTTTTTTTCAAAAGGGCCAGGCATTTAATTTTTATTTTCCCTCACCTATTCAGCAGCTCTATGTTTGATTCAGTTTTATATACTGTATATATGTCATATTATGTTTTCTTTTGTTGTTGTTGTATGACATAATTCCAGGCAAGAAGACAAGAGAAACAGATGAAGACAATTAATATACCACTGGCTGGACTTCTGGGCACTATTTTCAGAGAACTCTCGTGCATTCTGGTTGCTTAGAAAAATGCACATCCACAAAGGGTTAGTTGCTCACTTGGATTTAAAGCTATGAACAGTGAAACAGTGTGTTTTAAGCCCGAGTGAAGGTTATATGCATGGAGACAGTGCAAAAATAAACTTTGGTGTTCCACAAGGCTATGATTTAGGTCCACTGCATTTTTTGTGGTTGTTGTTTTTTGTTGTGGTTGTGTTTAGTTTTTTTTGTTTTTGTCACTTGTTTTTGTTTGTTTGTTTGTTTGTTTGCTATATGTATATGCTATCTCAGAGAACAGTTATCCTCTGTGATGTTGATATACTGTACGTTTCAGCAAATTCAGATGACAAGCCCCGGATTATTAAGGCTGAGGAATGTGTGAAGGACATTAAAAGACATAAAACTGGAAATGTGTATTTTTTTCATGAGAACAACATAAACCCTGTGTTGTGCCCATCTCATTGGATGGGTTGTGCTTGAGGTCTGGTTTCTTCCTAATGTCACGCCAGAGAGGATTTTTCCTCACCACTGTTAGCCACACATTGCTCATTAGCAATTTCTGGATTTCTGTCGAGCTGCTATTTTGACTTTTTGTCCTGTGTAAAAATAAAATTTTGGATGTAATGAGGCATTATTTAAATCAATATGTTGTAGAGAATCCTCAGAACAAACTAAAACTTCAATATGGAGCCGTTACTGAAGAGGTGAGTGTTTCACACCAAGGCAATAATGAAAAGCACTGAAGGTTAAAAAGTGCCTTCAAGCCATTTATTTTTCAATTTGACACACAGCTCCGAGGAGCATGTATTAGACGAGAAAAAAAAGAAAGAAAGAAACGTCTCACGCAGCGTTACAGAAATTACCCGACGTGTTTTACCGAGGTTAAAGAGTGGGATTCAGAGCTGATGTTTTTTTAATGAGTCGCTCCAGCACTGGGCCTGTTCCTGAATTGCTTTTTCATGATCCCAGCGTGAAAGGCCACATTGGATTTAAAAAAATAATAATTTTTTATGAGGATTTAATGGCGTGCGGCTAGAGAGAAAGAAAAAAATGATAACATTGCTAATAATGAATAAAAGCTCGTGAGGGCTACTTGACATTTTTTTCAAATGAAGTTATGCTTATCACTTCCTCTTCTGGTTTAAATTCATTTCAAAGGCTGTCATGCCTCTGGTTTTGGGGGATGTATTCGGGAGGGGGGAGGGGGTGACGCGGTCATGAGCTTGTCTTAATGTTTCTGTTAATCACAGCACAAGGGGAGGAAAAAGTAAAAAAGTAAAAACACCTCATAATGGTCATTAGCATACAGTATAGCAGATAGCAGATCTTTGTTTCACTTTAGGTTTCTGTAGAGTCTGGAGAGTTTAAGACATTTTAATAATCTTGTAATACAAGTACTATAAAAATGCTATAATTATACTATATCACTATAACTATACCATGTTAATATACAGTTTTGTGTAAAGTCTGTGAATTTGACAAAATAATAATAATAATAATAATAATAATAATAATAAAAAATAAATAATCTTGTAATAAAAATACATAAATGCACTATAAAATTTTAATTTATTATTTCTGCAATAAAATACTTAGTTGTAGTAATACTAATAACTATGTCTAATGTTTTATTAAATCTTAAATGTCTACATTAAGATTATATGTAGTTTTAACTGTGGCCTCGCATCTCCAGAGTCCCCAGTGCTTAGGTGGGTTGAAAAGTGACACACAGATTTGGCTAAATCTGTGTGTCACTTTTTGTGTGAGTGTGTGCTTGTTTGTGGTCCAAGTTGTACCCTGCCTCGCGCTCTAGGCCCCCTGTGTCCCTGTACAGGATAAGTA
>QNUK01000917.1:20000-101606 GCA_013621035.1 Clarias magur | reverse complement strand
TATTTTATTTATTTTTATACAATTTATAATGAGTAAATTTCCAGATAGCAATTAATCACACACACAATAGCCACACACACACACAATAATAATAATTTATATATAGTTGCAAGCAACGATGACGGGCCCAAGCACCCTTTCCCATCGCCACCCCGGTCGCACCGCACAATCTGTGTTATTCGAGTGTGTTAAGACCTCGAAAAAGCCATCGCCACTCAGTTGCATCTCACAACCTGAACACATCACACACTATACAGGGCTAATGTGTGTGTGTGTGTGTGCGGTGTGTGTCCGTGTCGTGAGAGGTGTGTTTGTGTGTGTGAGTGTAAACATTTGTAATATGGGTATATGTATGTGTGCATGTGTGTGATGTGTGAGTGTGTTTGTGTGTGTGTGTGTGTGTGTGTGTGCACGCTAGTGTGTGAGGGTTAGTGCGTGTGAGAGTGAGGGAGAGAAGTGTGTGACGTGTAGATGTGTCAGTCTGTGTGTGACGAGTAAATGTGCTTGTGTTTGTGCTTGTTTGTGTGTATGGTTTGAGTCTGTGTGTATTAACATTAGTGATGTGTGTGTTAGTGTGTGAGATGTGTTTGTGTGTGTTAACATTTGTGATGTGTATGTGTGTACAATAGGCTGCAGGTGCTGGAAGAAAAGCCTCACACTATGATGTTCCTGAACGTGATGTCACAGAAGGCGTCACTGAATATAACGTCACTCAATATAAGGCCACACAGAAAGTTATTAATCATTTTTCGGCGTACGTTTAAGACATTATCACGGCTGACCCGTTTGAGATATCGAAAATCCCTCCGCAATTTTGCATCCTCAATGTCTTTAGATCTCTTTGGCCCAGTTTGGTGGCGATTGTATAATTTCCCTAGGAGGAGTATATCAAAATCCATCGGGTGCGTTTTTGCGAACGACCCAAAATAACCGGCCTCCTGTTGAGTTGAGCCCAGGACATGCAGCGCGAAAGTTGTTCGGCTCTAAATGTGTACCGCGTTTCATGTGCCTACGTGAAAGTGTGTATGAGCTAGGTGGCAAAATCTTGTGTGGGGGCCCCTTTGGGCCCCGGGCCACGAGACTCTCAGGCATCCTGACGGCAGCAGATTCCAACCTGTCTGCCAAGTATCATGAGTTTTTGAGCACGTTAAGACCCCCGAAAAGTCCAAAAGTGTGGAAAAAAATAATCCTTAGGAAAACAAGAGGGCCCTTCACACACTGTGACGACATAGGGCTGATCTCATAGTGCTTGGGCCCTAATTATGAATGTATATTCTGCTAAACTGCTTATATGAATGAGTTTGAGATTTTATGTATTATTACAGTTATGCACAGTTTGTAATGATGTAGCTACACATTTGTAATAAAGGCACAGTGATGTTAATTTCTGGATTCTGCTTGGTCAGACGCTGAATTTTCAAGGTTGAGACAGGATTGGGCGGGGCGGGGAGTGTTATTGATGTGTTCCAATAACAGCTGCCCCATTTACGTCATAATTGATACTATCCATTGGCATGCCCTTAATGGTTGGCATTGTGGCTTAGTGGTTAGCACTGTCGCCTCCCACCTCCATGGTCCAGGTTAGATTTCTGCGCTGGGTCTGTATGGGTGCTCTGATTTCCTCCTAGAGTCCAAATACATGCAAAATAGGCTAATTATTGTTTCAGAATTGCTTATAGTGTGTGAATGTTGACTGGAGGTCCTACCAGGGTTGTAAAAATAGGAATAAATACAACGGAATAAACATCCTTGGCCTCCACGGTCCCTAGAGGTCTTCTAGATAAGACAAGAAAGATGCCCTTTATTACATTATTATGATTCACCCAAATTAAACTTAGATTTAGACTTAGAGAATTAGAGTTTAAAATATAAGAGGTAAAGTTTGAAGCACACATCGCTCTTTAACCTTCTCTCAGGTGAATTGCACTTTGGAGTAAGAAGTTGTCAGAGAATGTCTCAGAGCGCTGCTTTAATCAGCAAGTCTTTTTATAACGCTTTGAAGCAGTGGCTAAAGTCAGTTTTATATACACTGCTGAGAGATCTTCACAGTCATTCCTCACAGCGAGTACTCCTCTGAACTCACCATCTCCTGTTTACCGCTCAAATTCCGCCCGAGTCTCACCTGGACAGCTGCCATCTCCACCCTCGAGCAGCCTTTCCTCAGCATGAGCTTCCGCTTGTCTCCTCCAGAATTCCCCCTCTCGCTCTGGAGTCCTCTCAGAGGCTGGCTGTCTCTCAGCAGCGTTCATCACCCTGACTGCCGCGAATCAGCACTACGGCCTCGCGACGTGCCGGGAATAAACGCAAGCCTGTACAAAAAGTGGAAAACTTCTGCAGTTTAAATTGGCACCATCTTCTAAAACTTTTTCCTATATTTCAAACACAAGATTGTGTGCAAAAAAAAAAAAAAAAAAAAAAAAATCATCATCATCATACATGACAAAATGTCAAAACTTTATAAGCAGCCAATATATATTGATAAGCAGTGCTTCTTACTTAGCGAACGCGACACAAGTACATTTATCTCTGTGAGGTTTTTAGAGCAAATTGCTGTTTGTGAAAATGTTGTTTGTTCAGAAAACTCTTCAGATCTGCCTATTTCCTTCTGATTAAATTATCAGCTAAGAAAACTCTCTACTCATCGACTACGAATCGTATTAATGTCATCAGGTTGATGTGATTTCATATACCAGTGGTGCAGTGGCGTAAATTGATCGCTCACGTCTTTTTTAAAGTGGCTCCGCCGGCATAGAGAAAAATGCCCCGTGTTATAAACAGTGACATGAAAGACTGCTTGCACATACAGTATTTAGTTCACAGGAGAAAGTGTGAGTATCTGAGTTGCTGTTCCGCGATAGACGGAGATGCTGATGTAGCACTGTTAGGGTGTTTTTTTTTTTTTTTTTCTTTTTCTAAAAGTCTGAAGTTTTCAAAATTTTTGTTTAATAGTTCACTTCCTTTTCCCTGTTAATTTGATCATTTCAGTTTTCAGCAAGAGGTCATATTACAAGAGTGTATTACAATGAAACTACCAAATTCTACCAAATTCTAGTTTAAAGTTATTAATACCCTTAAACAGTATTAATATTGAATTTTTAATAAAACATTTTAATGTGTCGGACTTGCTTTCTCTGACATGATAGCCTGACAAAAGTACTGTATTTGTAACGATCTACTTCTCCATCATGTTGCAAAATGCTCACATGCAGTTTTTTTTTCCTTTGCAAGTTTTCGGGACACACATGCACTTGCAGACTTTTGTGACAAATGCAAGTGCAAAGCATTTTTTTTTTTTTTTTTTTACAATGCCATAGTATCAACCTATCAGTGTGGATGGGGAAGTGAACGCAGTGCCAAGGTAACCACCATATGAAGTAGCCATCAAAAGTTTGGACAAAATCTTCAATGATTGTTTGTTCATTGATGCATGTTCTACATTCTAGAACCATGGTGGAGATTTCAAAACAATTAAATAATATATGTACAGTGCAGAGCAAAAGTTTGGACACCCCTTCTCATTCAAACAGGTTGAATTTGTATTATGGCAAGAAAAAAGCAGCTAAGTGAAGAAAAACGAGCGGCCGTCATTACTTTAAGAAATGAAGGTCAGTCAGTCCGGAAAAATTGGGAAAACTTTGAAAGTGTCCCCAAGTGCAGTCACAAAAAGCATCAAGCGCTACAAAGAAACTGGCTGACATGCGGAACCGCCCCAGGAAAGGAAGACCGAGAGTCACCTCTGCTGCGGAGGAGAAGTTCATCCGAGTCACCAGCCTCAGAAATCGGCGGTTAACAGCAGCTCAGATCAGAGAGCAGGTCAATGCCACACAGAGTTCTAGCAGCAGACACGTCTCTAGAACAACTGTTAAGAGGAGACTGTGTGAATCAGGCCTTCATGCTAGAAGATCTGCTAGGAAACCACTGCTAAAGACAGGCAACAAGCAGAAGAGACGCGTTTGGGCTGAAGAACACAAGAAAGAACACAAGAAAGAAAACTCCCTGAATGAGAAGGGGTGTCCAAACTTTTGGTCTGTACTATATGTTTTTAGGTTATTAAGTAACATCAATTATGATGACAGTCAGATGTTATTTTAAGACATGAGGGTCAGCTAGAACAGTTCTTGCAAGAAACCCATCAAGCTCCATGTTGAAACTGTCTCTCATGAAGACCTTCCCAGGAAAGCGAGATCAAAACTGAGCTCTGCTGCAGAGGAGAAGTTCCTTTAGAGTCAACAGCCTCAGAAATCTCCAATTAATCTCAAGCAGCACCTCAGATTAGAGCCGTTATGAAGCTTTACAGAGCAGAAGGAGCAGAAACATCTCACTATCAACTGTTCAGAGGAGATTGTTGTGTGTTTTAGATAAACGCCTTCAGTGTTGTTTTACAGTGTAGAAATAAAAGTCCAGGAAGACCACAGATTTAGAAGGGGTGTACAAACTTTTGACTGGTAGTGTACCTGTGTATACGGTGCCCTGCGCTACACCACTGCAAATTACACTCTAACGTTTAAATCACGTATTTATTACAATTTCAGACGGAAAGCAGTTTCAAAACACATTTTGAATTGAAAACAAATCAAACAAGTCTAATCATTCCATAAGGGTGAAAGTAATGGCACCCTGCACAAGTAGAAAAAGTCAGTGTGTGTTTAGCCTTATGATTCAGCTCAGCTCGGTTTCGTTTGATTTATAGAGGCACTTTTATCACACTGTAAACCCTAACGCTTAAAGTAATGAAACATATTGAGTTCTGTTAACTTAAACAATTACAATTAGTTCAAATTAATAGATGGTTGGAACGTTTTGGTATTTATGAGCTTGTAGAAAGGACACTTTTCAAGTTAGCTGAACAAATTTGATATTGTAAGCCACAGTAACTGTTTCCTTAAAGTTCCACCAACTTACAATCTTTCATCCCATCGATTTTTTGTGTCTGACGTCATCAATGCTTTCGCCTGCCATGGGAAAGGGTCGGGTTCGAGTCCCAGTTACTGGATGAAGTGCCTGTCCCAAACCCAGATAAAAAAATCGGAGGGTTGTGTTCAGAACGGCATCTGGCATAGAAACTTGTGAACAACCGCTGGGGCGACCCATTACCAGGAGCCGGCGAAAGACCAAGAACAATTGATTCGATCTGCAATCAGTAATGCAAGTAAATAACGATTAATATGAATGAGTACAACAGACTCAAACACTGATAGTTCTGTTTACCTAAACTTGGAAACATCATTACTTAAAAACGTTTGCTGTGACTGATTACCTCAATTATTCATTCCTAATAATTAATCTAGAGGAGACAGTGAAGAGGGAAAATCTCAAAAACCTTGAGAGGAGCCAGACTCATAAGGGAACATGGAGTCATTTAGGTGAATATGTGTCAGAGAGCACAACCATGAACATGAAGTCCACTTTGTTGAGGTTATCATCACTGATCGAGGCTTGATTACAGTTCTAAAAAAAAATATATATATATAATATATATATATAAATGATAAGAGTGAGTGCAGTCACACGCCATCACAGAAAACATGGACATCCAGTCCAAAGCCAAATCGTGAATGTGAAGTGGAACGGTCATTAGTTATCATATGCATCTTCAAGTAAACCACATGGGAACATCTTCAGCACCTGGGAGGTCTCTCTACGCAGAGGTGGGGCATCAGGGTGAGTCAGGCGGGTCTGCAGGGTAGAAGGGATCAGGATTACTGTTGTTCTACTGGAGGAAGACATCGTGTCAGTGTTACACTAATCAATAGAGTCATTACTACTGTATGTCCTTATTACCTGTGTCTTACTTCGTAAGTCCTCACCAGACTTTTTTTTTTTTTTTTTTTTTTAACATGTCAAAAAACATGACTTGCATTACCAGAGAAGGTCGTGAGAACAACTTTCCCTAGATGAGGTCACGAAAGAACTCCCTGTTTCTTCTATTAGTAAGCGGAAAAACTACATTTGGGGCGTCTTTACTAATAAAGACCTCACGTCTCTCCAGATAGGTGTCTCTGCTGTAAATGTAAATGTCCCCATAACAAAACACCGCACTTGGGTCCTGCCTTCAGTAACCGCACGTTACTGTGCATGCTGTGGTGCGTACCGTCACTTCAGGCTTTTTCCTCTTTAATAACACACACACACACACACACACACACTTACATCTTCTTGTCTTGCCTTTAGAGAACAGACTGCACATTCTTGCACGTTTTCCCATTATCGTCAAACTGATAAAATAAAGAAACATTCGGAATAAGGAAGAAATCGTGGTCACGGTCACAGGGAAGGTTAACGCAATGCAACCCATCGTCATAAGACAAGTGAGCAGGGTGAGGATTCAAACGTGAAGTTGAAGGATAAGAGAAGCTCCTAGAAACGAATGATACGTTAACACAGAGCAGGTGAACAGATTCAGGTAACAAGTGAACAAGTGCCATGAAACAACAGGATTAAAACAGAGGAAAATGAAATAAAGCACACCCCCAATGGCGTGTGTCACCATGGCAACTGCAACTTTCAGCTCAGCACCATGTTATCTGAAAGCTTTTGTGACTATTGTACGGTAAACAAAAATATCTCAGAGGATTGTGCTTTTTAAGATTAGAGAGACTGGTTAAAAGGGAGCCTTCAAAACAAGAAGTTCAAACCTTAAATGGATAAATAAATGGGAAATAAATAAAACACTCTTGTTGCATAACAATAGTACTGTACGGCGTTTGAGGAAAGCAGGCCTGCGCGAGTCTCTTTAAAGGTTCTCGTCCAAGTTTTTTTTTTTAAACAGACCATTTATTATGCTGAGTGATTATATAAATTACTGCTTTGAAAGCTAAGGATAAAAGCCCGGAGAAAGAAATGGATGGATGATGCATTTTTATTATTTGCCATCATTCCAGAATAATAATCACAGCAATAATAATAATAATATAAATAATAATAATTAATAAAAACCCTGTCTTTTAGAGTAATGGACTGTTGATGTTGAAGTCATATGTTATTTATGGGATAAAAGATGTAGATGAAGAAAAAAAAAAAAAACCCCATGCAGTTTAATCCAAGCTCACATGATGATGATGATGATGATGATGATGATGATCCTCATCATAAGGAAGGAGGATTATAAACACTTGATGCTTGACGCTAAATCTATTTTAAAACAGGGTTATGTCCAGTTCATGATGGTGCAAAAATCAATCATTCAAATCTGACCAAATGATGAACAAAGCACACTACTGTAGAATACTGAAATCTTTCCAGGTACGTCCCAAAACAGGTTTGGCGTGTCTGTGGAAAAACCGACCAGATTTTTAAAACACCAGATTTTTGGTCAAGACATGAGAATCACTCCAAGATATGGTCAGATGAAGCGCCTTAAAATGTAGCACCTATTAGAACATACTATTTATTAGTTTATCACACAGGGCCGTATGCTGGTTTAGCCGTGTTAGCAGATTTTCCGCATCTCCTGTACTAGAGGTTTCCACGGGAGCTCCAGTGGTGACAGTTCTGAGCTGTTCATGTCAAACCAAACCATATGTTCAGCATATTTTTGGACTCAGGAATTCTTGATGTTACTTTATGAGGCGCAAACCACCTTTGAATAACTTTATAGATTTTTTTATTTTTTTTAAATAACTTAGGAACGTTCTTATAGCTGTCATGTTTGATTCATTCATCCGCTAAATTTTCAACCATGGTAAAAAAAAATTTTTTTAAATTATAAAAATGACATGGTTCATTATGAGATGAGAAGCTCCTCGCTTTAAATAACTTGTAATTTTCCAATGGCAGCCTCGTAAAAGAATTCGACAGAAGTGGACACTTTGACTGAAGGACACTATTAGGTCGAGGTATATAATCATCAGATGTCAGATGTAACGTTTTGCACATAATTTTAATGTTAATCCAAGTGTTTAAAACAACAGTGCCAGTGAGAGCCTTGAGGAAACAAAATCACAGTTTCTGGATCTTTCCCCGCTACTCATTATTCCTCCTGTCACGTCTGCAGGGCTTTTCAAATATCTGCTGAACTGTTTAATAATGAACTTAAATCACTGTACATTAATTAGAATTGAATCATTTAATAGTATATATTTTTGCCGTGTCAAGTCGCGTGCTTCATCAGAAACATTTATTTCAAACATTAACGTCCATGATGTCCAGGCGGCGCAAATCTCACGTTCTAAATGACTGCAAGCGTCTGACACGAGAAGGTCGTTTGAAATGCATAGAAATCGACAGACGGCACGAGGCACACTCTGTGTTCTTTGAGATTACAGCCAGAGTGAAATATCACCAGGAGTGCTTTTAAAGCCCAGTGTGGTCGATATTGATTTTATTATTGCGTTTTTCTACTCTAAGTCTACTTACAAAATGTTTTATATATATATATATATATGTTTATAGTTGCATTTAATGTTGTACAACACACTGTAGTTCCTGTTTGAATTTACATTTACATCACCAGCCTCTTTCGAATCTCTCTCTTTAGATGAATGTGAGAAATAAATTCAGCTTGTGATGTTATTGTGTGTAACATGGGGTTTGTCGCATGGGTGCCACCACAGACACACAAACACAAAGTCTTATAGGAAAGGGTACGTTTTATTTGGAGAAAAGGTGAAAGGGAATGGTTTAAGAAGGTAGGATGGAAAAAAAAAAGGGGAAGAAAGTGGTGAATGCCTGCACGTGCAGGTCCGGAGGCAGTGCCAGTCTCATGCTGGCATGTGGGCACGAGACTGGCGAGTGATATCGGTGGACATTGTGGCAGAGTGTTCCCGCATGGGCAGCTGCTCCTGCATCCTCCCTCAAATGGCTGCTCTTAGTTGACTGGCTGACTGGCCCCTCCCAGCTCTCCTTGGGCACAGCCACAGAGTCCCTCGTGATGTCCAGCAACTGGACGGCTTTCTCGGCTGGGAACAGGAGCCTTAACAGTGTTGTGGGAGCTTGTGCAGTCTTTTTTCCAGCTGTCCTCAACATGGAGATTAAAAAAAAGCAATTTGGTCCCTGGGTCAAATGATATCAGGCCGCTCGCGTGCAACTACAGTGGAACCTCGGATTGTGAGTAACCTGGTTTTTGAGTGTTCCAGAAGACCAGTTAATTTGTTTTATTTTTTACTTTATGTTTTGTATAAACTATTTTCGTATGAAATTTTTTGGGTTGTGGAACGATTTGCTTACTTTTTTAAATTTTTTTTATTTCTTATGGGATTTATGAGTGTTTTGATATACAAGCATGCTTCCGGAACGAATTATGCTCGCAATCCAAGGTTCCACTGTGTCTGTATTTAAGCATCCGGTATAAGGTGGGTTTGAGGCTTCCTAGACCTACAGGACCTCAAGCTAAACTCAGCGCCTCTTTTTTATAATAAGCCCAAGATCTTTTAAGGATGATTATTCCCCAGACGTGCCGTTTTTTTACATGAGTGAGTGAGTGAGGAGTGACAAAAGATTTCGATGCATGCCCATCACTGAATATATTAAATACACCACAACTATGAATTATTCATATACCCTTATAAAAATTCTAATTGCAGATTCTTTCAAGCTTGTGAAATATTCTACTGTAAGTAGCTCACTACACTGAAATAATTTGAATTTTGCAGATAGTTATCAGTTTTAAAACAATTCATAGCTCCCCAATCGAGTACTGTATTAGCGCTCAATTCCAGCTGTGCTTCTTGATACTCATCTTTCTCGGCTTCATTTCATTTCCCAACTTACGCGTCCCCATGAGCTAGTCAAAGCCTTTACTATAAATAAATCAGAAAGAGAGCTGGGCTCTCTGTAACCGCTTGAAGTGGCAGTGTGTGACAGAGGAGCTCAGATGAAAGTTTCCCCGTCTGAGATCCGGGCAGCGAATTCAGGCCGTTTGCATAAATTTGGGCAGAAATAGCTGAGATGATTTAATAGAGACCAGAAGAAGTGCAAGTCATTATTATTTCCTTTCTTCACAGAAAGCCCTGTAGAAAGGCATCGTATTTTACTGTGTGTGTGTGTGTGTGTGTGTGTGTGTGTGTGTGTGTGTGTGTGTGTGTGTGTGTGTAAAAGTTTGTCACAGAAATAAAACAAGACGCATAGAGAAACAAGGATATACAGAGTACATGAGGCGAGTGATGACGAGAGCGGATTCATCCACCGGTACACCTTTCCCGACCAGCGCCGACTGTAAAGCTGCACTCATGCTTAAGCGGTTTTCACAGTGTGTGTGACTTTCATAAGAAATCAGATTCGTCACTACACTAATGAAGGGCGAAGGGGTTACATAAAAACATCTGGCTTGCTGTTTTGACCTTAAATTGAATTAAGGAGCGGCAGCTCTGCAGAAATGACACCACACACAAATTGTATCCTACGCATAACTTAAAAGCCTCAAAGATATACTGTAACTCTTGACTTGATTGTGTATGAGTACCTAGCTCCTTTTTTCAGCATGGCATGTTAAAATGCACCAGCCAATAGAATTTGAAATATGAGGTGTAGCTAAAGCACTGACTTTATTTCAGTGGTGAATGATCGAGCACTGCTGCCTTCACCCACACCTGTCCACTTTGGCCAGGACAGTGTTTGCTAGGCCGTCTTGTTGCTGGCTGCAGTACAATTCTTAACCCTGAGCATGTAAATTTTCGCCTGATCTATTACACTGCCCGAACAAAATAAAAAAAAAAAAAGTCACCTCTTCGGAAGAGTTGCAGTCTTATCCTGCATCAAGAGCCAAAACAAATTAAGGAGATTTGAAATGACTGCGGGGGGGGCGGCACGGTAATGTAGTGGTTAGCACTGTTGCCTTGCACCTCCAGGATCCGGGTTCGACTCCCGGCCAGAGTCGATTCCCATCTTTATGTGCATGGAGTTTGCATGTTCTCCCCGTGCTTGGTGGGTTTCCTCCCACAGTCCAAATGCGTGCAGATCAGGCTAATTGGTGTTCCTAAATTGCCTAAACTGTGTCTATTGTATGTGTGTGCCCTGCGATGAATTGGCACCCCATCCATGGTGTACCCCGCCATGTGCTCATCTTCTGGCATAGGCTCCAAGCCCCCCCGCGACCCTGAATAAAAGATATACATACAAGGTGATATAGAAAATGAGTGAGTGAATGAGTGAAATGACTGGAATTGGCCAACATATTATTAAAACCTTGAAGAATAGTGTTGAACCAACAACTTAGTGAATGAAAATATCGGCAGAAAAAAAATAAAGATGTCTTAGTAAAGATGCATGGTAAGAAACTGAGAGTAAAAGCCAGAGCTATGCTTAATACTGAAAGTAAAAACATTTCCATACACAAAGCCACACGTGTGATGAGAACTCGCAGGGTTGGGACTAAACAGCTGTGTGTCCATAAGAGAACCACTTGTTAATGAGACTCATCAGAAAAAAAAGGCTTCAGTTTGCAAGACAGTATAAAGATTGGACTTTTCGAGCGATGGAAAATGGTTATGTGGTCTGATTAGTACATGTTAAGCCTATTATAGCTTACAGCAGGTCCCTAAACCGCAGGATGTCCAAAGCTGGCCTGTCAGGGCGGGACGGTGTCCATCCCACTCGGGAAGGTGCTGCTCTCATTTCTTGCAGTATAGCACATAGTCTCAGAAGAGGCCTAGTTAATCGGTGACAATCCAGAGCCCAGGCCAGGGAGCAGACAAACAGGCTAAACCAACCGTCTGCTAGCTGCGTAGAGTCGTCACTCAGGGTTCATCAGATTGATACTAGTGTCTGTTCTCCGAGCTGAACATAAACATACATTACCCCGAGCTAAATAAAACTTTAGAAAGACTCAGAAAGTCTGTTTTAGTAATTTGATTAACATGGAAACCAAAAATTCAAAACTCACTGAATACACAGTCAGCACCTCTGATCTGAAGCTAGGACTGTTAAATATTAGATCTCTCGCATCTAAAGCAGTTATTGTTAATGAAATTATCACAGTTCAGGAGTTTGATTTGCCATATGCTTAAGAAGGAATGTGTCATTCATGTATATTCACGTATTATGTTTAACAGAAACCTGAATTAAAGAGAACGAGTATGTAGCTCGTAATGAAGCCAGTCCTCCAGGAACCAGCTACAAACACCAGCCTCGGCTAACTGGTAGCGGAGTCGCAGTTATTTACAATGTTAATCTGTCTATTGTACAAAAACACGGGCACAAATGTTATGCATTTGAAGCTCTCTATAGCAACATAAAAATTGTCTTCTCTCAAACCAGGTCGTTTCTGTAAACAACAGAAAGCTTTATCAATAATCTCCCAGAGTTATGAACTTTGATTGGATCGCCATCTGCCTCCACAGAACTCGATCAGGCGACTGAATATTTAGAGTCGACGTTTCGTAATACTTAGCTCCAGTTAAAAGGAAAATGATTAGAGATCAGAAACTTGCTCCCTGGTACAGTATAATGACCACACATGCAGTTTAAAAGAGACTGCTCGAAAATTTTAATGCAAATGGCGTCAAACGAACTTGTTTGTTTTCAGCATGGAAGGAGAGCGCGCTGAACTATAAAACAGCTCTCAGTGAGCTTTTTCAATAACAGAATAGTAAATATTAGGCAAAAAAATCCAGGCTTTGAAACCAGACAATTTAGGTGATACAGATTATAAACTAACCACATCACATCAGAACTTAGAACTCTTTACTCCCCTTGAAGAAAATCAACTAATTTCACTCATTTCTTCTTCAAATTCATCAACCTGTGTAGTAGATCTTATACTGCCAAATTTTCTCTTGTATGACTGAAGTCATACAAAATTGAACTTCAAAGTCAGACTTTGCTTGATAATGCGGTCAGGAGTCGAGCTAATTCTCAGACTGTATTACTCAGTGGGACAAGATCTTTTAAAGCCTAAGCAGCTGCTTAGGTGATGCCCTCTGTCTCTGGATGTACATCATAACCATCAGGGATGCATCTCATGTACACAAAAAGTAAAGAACGCCGTGCATATGAAGCATACAGAACGATTAATTTTTGTCCATGTTTTCACCACTCGACATGCTATCAGTTTACTGCTAGATAACTTGTTTGTCAATTGTTTTGGTTTGTGATATAATAGGTCAACAATACTAACAAGCCAAAAGGGAGCATATCACCATCTATCATAACAAAGCCAGGCATTCTTCAGTCAATAAATCGATTCCCCTGCCATGCTGGGACAAGGACAGGAGTCCAATTAGAAGTAACTACTTTAGTACTGAGTGTGGTGTGAAACTGGAGAGGTACAGTACTCCCAGGTACAGAACACAGGTACTCCCAAAACCAGATGAAACTGTAAATTTGGTTTTAAAAAATGACTGTTTCTTTCACTTATTTAAGTGCTTATTTAATGAAATAGTGTTAGAAACTCATGTTTTAGGGTCACTACAAATTGGATAACACCTGGAACTAAATACACGGAAAGTTTCGATTATTAAAACCCTGATTGTATAATAAAGTCTAAAATTGTCTTCTAAGACAATTATCGCTAAATTGCCAAAAGAGTTAAATTCTTATGTAATGCATCTATTCAGTAGTTTTGGGACTTCATAGTCAATCGATTCGTTTAAAAATAGTTCTAAAACTTTTTAAAAAATAATATGCTAATTAATGTAAAAACGTTACGTAACAAGTCTTTCTTAAATCCTATTGTCTTTTTGACTTTGCTTGTTGTTGTTTTTGTTGCTATTGTTTTAAACCACAGCGATTGAGAATGCTGCTTCCCTTCCTATTTGCTAGTAAAAAATATATATTCTTTCTGATCCTCTTGTAACATAGGGGATTAATCAGATCTACCCAGAACATTAGTCTCTTCATGTCTCAGATCTCAGTAAATCAAAACTAGAGCTTTAATCTGGATTAATCTCTGACTGCAAAATGAACACAGAAATGGGTCATGTAAATGAAGGAAGAATCTGGAAAGTAAAAGCATTTGCAAATTGAAGGACTAGATTTTAACATATAAATTAGCAAACATCTGGAACTAAAGACACTGGAAATCAAAACATTAGAATCTAGAACAAATTAGGAAACTAGGCAAAACTGGAGCTAAATATATTGGACATTGGTAAACACCTGTTAAATGACATCTGGAAATATAAAGGCTGAGTGATTAAGGCATTGCGCTAGTGATCAGAAGAAATACTATGTAAATGTAAACTCTACGGAGAATCTAGAGACTACAGTATGAACATTTGAAACTACAATCATTGAAAAGTGAGGCATTAGAAACAAGGAAAATCTGGAAACTAATGAAATATGTTGGTAAGTGAGACATTAAAATGTATGGAAAATCTAGAAAGAAAAACATCTGCAAACTGGAGCACTGAATTCTGTAATCTGAAAACAAGAAATACATAGAAACTAGAAAATACCTGGAATTAAAGAACCTGGAACTTGTGGCATTAGAAACTAGGGAAACCTGGAAAAAGTACAGTGGAACCTTGGATTGCGAGCATAATTGGTTCCAGAAACGGGCGTATTCCAAAACACCCGCATGAGCGCAGACTAACAGAATCACTGCTGTAAAGTAAAAAAAACAAAACAAATGAACCAGCATCTTACCTTTGAAAAGAATCGTGACAGAGTAGAGTTTCTGTGTAGAGCAGAGTGTGTGTGTCTGTGTGAAGCTGGGGAGGGGGGAGGGTATAAAAGGGAGAGAGTGTGTGAGTGTGTGTGTTTCGGTGTCAAAAAACTCGGCACTCGTAAACCAAGACATGCTCGTTTTTCAAGTCACAATGTATTAAAAATCTTTGCTCGTCTTGCGGAACACTCGTAAACCGAGTTACTCGTAATCCAAGGTTCCACTGTATACAAAAGTTGGGGCATTAAAGTTTAGGGAACATCTGGAAAATAGAACTTGGGCATTAACATCTAGGAAGAATCTAAAAAAAACATCTAAAAACTAGAGACACGGGAAGTTGGGGCATTAGTGTAGGGAATATGTAAATTAGAAACATCTGAAACCAGAGCCATTGGAATTTAAATGCATTAAACTGTAGAGAGAATATGGAAAATAAAAACAAAGAAAACTGTAGCAATACAGTTTTCAGGGAAAACTGTTTACAGGGAGCACCGGGAACTGAAAAACATCTAGAAAGTAGGAAGAGCAGGAATTAGAAGAATGTGGGACACCAGGCGTATACAAATCTAGGTTCTGCTGCAAATTGAGATTAGTGTTGTGCTCCATTTGTGTAGATTTGTGTCTCACACACGTCAGTGTTTATTCGTTAAAATGTGAAGATCAAACAGTAAAAAGTTTCAAACTTTAAAGCTCCAGGCTAGAAAATTCTCAATTCTCAATTCTCAACACACACAGGGAGGATCAGAGCGAAAATCCGGATGCTTTAACATTTTGACGCTGATCATGCATTACGTTACACACACACACACACACACACACGCACACACACACACACACGCACACACACACACACACACACACACACACACACACACACACACACACACACACAGACAAGGCTTCGATGACTTTTAACACACATATGAAACCTGTCAGTTGCTGAAAATGCTGGAATTTTAACTAAAAGACAGAAGAGAAGTAGGTCAGGAGATGAATATAAGTGGAGAAGTGTCACAATCTTTCTGTCTTATATAAGCATCTGAGTGTGAAGACAAGAGCGCTCTGTTCACCCCAGAAGGATTATGACAAAATGGCTACACACAAAAGCGTGTGTGGTTGTGTTTTTTATATAAAGGATTTTCCTCCAGACAATTGAGCTGCTGCTGCAGTGTGGGAGACTGAGTGACATGTTTGCACGGGAATCTTTTACATTTTTGACAAAAATAATCACGTAGGCGGGCGGAAACAAGTAGCACGGAGTTCACCGGAGAAGAAGGCGAAATAGATCTGAATCACTTCTCTGAGGAAAGAAAGAAATTGAGGATATGTATATGATGACATTCTTCCATTTTGAACACATTAGTTTTGCCTTGTTTCTGGTTTGTCAATAGCTTTCTTTAAAAGTAACTTAACTTTAAAACAATTAACCCTTGGCACTCCCTTTTGTCATAGCTACTGTAAACTTGGGGAATTAGAAACCAAGAAACATATGGGAATAACATATGGAATTTTAAGCCTAATAAATCACATTTCAATGAGTTTTCATTTCTATAAAATTTCTAGGAATATTAAAAATTATTGTTATTAGACTTAAATGTAAGAAATAAGAAAACTGGATAAAATTTGGAAACTGACAACATTAAGAACTAGTGGGACTGAAACTGGAGAAAATTGCGAAATAGGAAAAAAAAATTAAGAAATAAAGGATAGATTGAAAATTTAAGTACTGAAAAAGTAGATAAGAGTTGGAAACTGAGAACACCGAGAACCAGAAACTGGAGGAAATTAGAATCCAGGAAACATATGGAAACTGGGGGAAAAAACGGGAAATGGAAACATCATGAAATTAGAGGCACTACAAATCTGAGACATTATAAATTGTGAACTACTGTAGGTACTGTACATCAACTAGCAACACTGGAAGCCAAGCAACTGGCCATGTTGAAATTCTCAAGTAGCACCACTGAAAATCTGGACTATGGGGACATTATTGGGTTCCATGTCACCAAATACATCAGCATTTGGAAACTTGCTTAAGAAATAGAGCTCCAGGTAAAAACTGATAAAAAAGACTGAGATCTAAACACGATAGAAATTAGAGACATTTGGAACAAAGAGCAGCTGGACATTAGAAGGAGTTGGATTTGTGAACAATCTGGTGGTTTCAAACACTGGGTTGACTTTTTTCCCCCCCACTTTGTCTAGCTTTCTTTTGACTTTATGAAAATGTACAATAAAACGAACTCAGTTATTTGTTTGTTTGTTTGTTTGTTTGTTTGTTTGTTTGTTGAAAGTTTTGGGCACTTTAAATAGAATAGACTTTCCAATTTAGCTTTAGAAACAGTGATAACATAACAGATAGTAATCTTATTGAAAGTGTATAGGGAAGTGAAACATGCACCATATGGCATATAAAGTATTGTATAAATATAGACTTCATGTATATATATATATATATATATATATATAATATATATATATATATATTGCCAGTATAACTGTACTGGCAGTACTGTTGATAATGAAAAGAAACTAAACTTAAGGAGCTGTGTGTATCTTGACTCTAAATACAGAGTTAGTGTGTAAGAAAGTTAGAGGACTGGAAATAAAGGTAGACCTCTGGGGAGTAAATTAGCTGAGACTGAAATCTGTTAGTCTAAAAATATTCGTTTTCCATCTTATTTTTTTATCTGCATCTTTCATCTCTGGTATTGTTTTGCCCCAGATGCTCCCCCTAGCTGGTGTATAAACGCCTCCTGAGCCAGCGGAGGCCATCGAAGCTGCAGGATTCTGTTCTATGTTTTATTACCCTTTTCTGCAGGAGGAATGTTTTCCCCGCCTCTCACCTTCTGCTGGTTCTAAAATACACACCAGGTTAGTGAGAGCATTGATTATGAAATAGCAAAAAGTCACAGTTGCGACGGCTCCCCGACGTGGCGGGGTGGCGGTGGGGTTTTGTGGGAGCGGGGGGGGGGGGACATCGCACTGATTCACAGCCGTGCTACAAACACAAAGCGCGTCACTGCTCGTCCTTCACCTGCCGCCTGCACAGTTTCTCTCTGCTGAGATGTTCGCAGCAGGAGTCTGAAATGTACGAGGAAATAAATAATAGCAGTGTCGTGAAACGTCTCGGACAGGCTGCTGGAGTGGAGAAAAGAGACAAATGGTTTTATGGAACAGAAAAAGTCCTCTGCACTACTCCGTTTCTGTAGCGCTGTCGGAATAAACCCCGCTGATTCATAGAGGCCGTGG
This sequence comes from Clarias magur, assembly GCA_013621035.1. Lineage (NCBI taxonomy): Eukaryota > Metazoa > Chordata > Actinopteri > Siluriformes > Clariidae > Clarias > Clarias magur. Next base: position 83,815 of record QNUK01000917.1, on the reverse strand, counting down.
ATTTCACCAGAAGATGTGTGACTGTGTAAAAGTACGTGGAGTGGATTCACAGATAATTTACAACAGAAATGTAATACAAATTCCAAAATGTATTCCTTGTCAAACATCTCAGTTTAATGCATTTGTTTAAGCAGTTTCCCCTCCACTTTCTCTGGATCTTCTCACCTCCTAGAAACATGCCAAAAGGTAAATCAGCTGGAGTTTATGTCCTGCCAATATGGCATACTATCTACTGTCAACTTGCTCACATTGTACCCAGTATTCCTAGAACGGACTCCAGGATAAATGAAACTCATACTGGTCAGGTATTTTAGCTTCAGTGCAAAACAAAGCAATAAAAATTCCAGGATTATTTCCCTAGCTTTCCATAAACATTTGCTTCACGTGCATGGAGCCACATCCCCCCCCCCCAAAAAAGCGCCAATGACATGACTTTCTTTCTTTCTCTCTCACACACACAAACACACACAATTTGTGATTTATAAAAAAGTTCTCAGCAGAAGAATTTATTTTCATCTTGTCTCACACATTCTTTCAGAAATGGATAAACAAGCGTAAAAAACTAATGTAATATTGATTAATAATGACCTTGAATGTCATGTAACACCAGCATTTTTACACTTATGATTGCAATAATACTAAAAGAAATGAAAGGCACATCAATTATTAATAAATAAATAAAAAATAAAAAATAAAAAAAAACAGATGCTTCACAAAAAAACACACACATGCAAATCAATTATGAATTGTCAATTTGATATAAATAATTAAATAATAAATAAAGACAGTGTACAATCCTTCACATGCCTTAAAATTTTTATTTATTTTAAGTAAATGAGTATAATAATAATAATAATTATTATTATTATATTATTATTATTATTATTATTAGTAAGTAGTAGTAGTTGTAGTAGTATTAGTCATAGTAGTAGTAGCATTTATAATAATAATAACAATTAATAATAATTAATAATAATAATAATAATAATAATTATTATTATTATTATTATTTATTATTATTATTATTATTCACTTACTCTCTCATTGTCTAAATGTGCTTTTTCCTGTTTACTGGATCCTATCCCAGAAGGCTTAGGTACACCCTAGACAGGGTGCCAATCCATTGCAGGGCGCACACTCACACACAAACTCATTCACACACTACAGGTAATTTGCTAATGCCAATTAGTCTAATCTGCTGTGTCAGGAAACCGGAATACCCAGAGGAAACTCACCAAGCATGCGGAGAACACGCAAACTCCACATCAAATCCTGACCCTGGTGGTGCACAGTCACAGTGCTAAACACTAAGCCACTGAGCTATTTGTTAATAAATTTTTGTCGCCACATCATTAGAACTACAAGGTATATGACACAGGTTTTACACCAGACGCACACCCTGTCACTGCACACTGGCTGATCAGAAACTTAGGTTAACTAATGATGTTATATTAACTTTCTGAGCTAAATGGCTGCAGAGTTTTTTTCTTTAATGCAGTCATTGAAAGCCTACAGTAAATGAAACAAATTAAAAAGATATAGACATTTTTAAAAAATAAAAGGTCCTTGAAAATGTGAATAAGAACTTCTGAGCCTGTTAATACAGTGAGATTCTTTTTGCTGAAATATTTTTGCTTGAATTTCATGACTTGTTTTAAATCAGAAAACAGGATTATTCTGATTCACATATAAATATAAAATCTAAATAAGTAATAATTTTTTTCCTCAAACAGGTTTCTTGCTGAAGATCAATAACCTCCACACTGAGAATATTTCTTTATTTCACCAGAAGCTGAAAGGGATATTATATGAAATACAGACTAATATTTCCTGGTGTACCTCACCAACCTAATGATTCACCTGGAAGCCTTTTTTTTTCCTCCTGTTATTCTGTTTCAAAAATCTATAGAGCCTTTTGCAGTGGGTCAGTCTTTGAGTTCAGCAATATCTCCTTTAAGAAAAAAGAAAAAAATAGGCTAATCAACATTACAGCAAGCCACGTTATCCTCTTGAGACCCTAATGTGATGATGCGGCATTTTCTACCAACTGAATCATCTATATATCTTTGCAGCGCTGCGCTCAACCAGAAAAAAGGAGCACACAGCGTGCGGTCAGTACCACGGACAGCTCCACTGAGTTCAAGGGAGGGGTGATTCGCTATCCTTTTATAGCCCAGTATAGTAGGCTTGTTGTTTGTACCCCTCTCTTCTCCCCGCGGATTGTGAGACGTCCAGGAATTCCTCAACAAGGAACAAAACACCAAGCTCACTCCCCTCCCACCTCATCTGGCACGGCTCATTGAAGCACCTTGCCTGACTGCGGCCCATGGCAGCTACCTAGGTATTGTCTTATCTGCACGGGGCATCGATTCCTCGGCAATGACACAGCCTGTCTACCTTTACAAAGTAGTGACTCTCCCTTTTTTCTTGTTTCTTGTTTTTCTGCATAAAGAGTGGAAAATATCTGTCTTTCGTCCACTGCTAGCTTACAGTGCATTGTACACAACAGTACAGCCCGAGTCTCAGGAGGTTAAAGACAAACTGTAAAGAATGTAAACATCTCAGATGTCATAAATATACTAACAGAAAATACTTGTGTCCTTCTATTTGTCCATACAATCAATGAAAGTGAATTTTATAATGTTATAATGTTTACATCCACAAAGGACCTCTTGTGAAAAGCTAGAATAATTAATTCCCCAGAGAGCCACTGAATAAACTATTCCAAGTGTGTTAGACTCGAGTGTTTTGCTCAAACACCTGCCAACCTACTAACCAGCAACCTCGGTGAATGAGGATCACATGTTTTGTTTTTACGCTTCGACAGGCAGTGGTGGCTCAAATGCTTATGGCTTTTAGTTAGTGATTGGAAAGTTGGGAGTCTGAGCGCCAGCACCACCAAGCTGTGGGTGTTATGCACTTGAGTAAGTCCTTTAATGCTGTCTGCTCCAGGGGTGCTGTATCCTGGCTGAGTCTGACCCCAGCTAATTTATAACTAGGATATATGAAAATACAGTATATTTGAGTGTACTGCAAAATTCATGTGACAAAATTAAATCCTAATTGCTCCTTACATTGTCGGTAACATCATCATCACTGGCGCAGAAAAAGATGAGAATAGTCAGGATCATTTTACAAGTTGCTCTAGTGGGATATCCATTATGATCATGGAGATGTTGCAGCTTGAGGTGATCCTATATTTGTGCATCCTTACACTGTGGTATCCACTGCGGAGTTTAGTGCATTTAGAAAAAGTGTGGAAAAATCCAGGAGTGGTCCAGTGATCCCTGGTTTTCTCTTAAAATCTGGAGTTTACTGCAACTGAACCATAATGAATGAACTTACTGTCTGTTAATATCCATCTGGTCAATGGTTATCATTCCTGAATTCACAGTTCAGAAGGAATTATTCTACTTAAAAGCAGAACCCTGCCCCCAAACAAGACCCGAGTCGATCCTGAGTGCAGACTTGGCCTGACAAGACCTTTCATCATGGGATGGGGGTTTATCTGAAAGCTGAAATCTTGGGATCTGGATTTATGCTGGATTTACACCACAGTCTTTACTCCTCTTTGCTCCTGCTTCTCTCTGTTTCCTTTCTGTGGGTGGATAAAAGCCCCAAATTCCCTCAAAGGCTGTGATTGTTATGGGGATGTTAAGAGCTGATGGCAAAAAACATTCACACACACACACACACACACACACACACACACACACACACACACACACACACACACACACACACACACACACACACACACACACACACACACTTGTTCAGTCTCTCGGCATGAATTTTAATCAGTAAATCATACAGGAGTGTGCTCTTTTCCTCCCACGCCCTCACTGCTGTTAGCGCCTGTGCTAATCTTCACGCGCTGCTGGTTTGTTGTTCTGTTCCTCATTACACCGTGTTAGTAGAAACTTTAGCTTTTTTATCTCAGCGTGCTGTAGAAACATTTCAGATGTGAAGTACTGGAAGGTACACATTGCATTGTCCTACATCACAGAGCTGCTTGTCAGATCTGCTCTTATTCCATTCGTATATATCTTCATTCTTGCTCCCTAAGAGACGTTCTTCTTTAAATATCAGCTGTTTTTTACATTATTGATGTTCTCCACTGATTAAAGCAGAGGCAGAGAAGCAGAGGCAGTGTGTTGAAGGTGAACAGCTCCATCCTCCTCCCCAACACATTTCTTAATGGTTCTTCAGGGATTCTAATGGGGCTGACCTACTGCTCTTGTTCACTCATCCTCCACTTACTTATGGAAACTGAGGACACTTGCATGACAATCTACATCATGCTGAGTCTGATTACAGAGTAGGCTGCGCTTTAGAAGCTGCAGGGAAGTGGAAGGAAGTCAAGCGAGTCAAGTCAGAGTTACTGAAACAAACTCACTTCTCTGCCGCTGCATACCTGTGTCATCACTGCCCCATCCATCAGTGCTGTATACCTGTCCCATTATTCCTCCATCACTGCTCCATCATTTTTCCATAAGTGCTATATACTCACTACTTTATCACTGCCACATCACTGTTCCATCACTGCTCCATCACTAATCCATCAATCTTCAATCACTACCCCATCACTGTTGCATCCCTTCCCCATCACTGCTCCATCACTATTCTATCACTGCTCCATCACTGCTCCATCACTGTATCACTTCTCCATCACTATTCCATCACTGCTCCATCCTTTCCCATCACTGCCCCATTAATGTTCTATCACTTCTCAATCACTGCGCATCCCTACCCCATCAATTCTCCATCACTGCTTTATCACTCTTCCATCACTGCTCCATCACTGCTTTATGTTTGTCCATCACTGATTGGAACTCTGATTTGGCTAAACCAGGGAATAATGCATCTGATCCTTTCTTTCAAGCTTTGTCAACAGCAGTTACTTTATTTATTTTAAACTTTTTATACAGCACTCGCACAAGCAATTGTCATGCGCACTCCTAACACGACCGGCACTAGGACCTGGAAGTAGTCCGGTCGTTATTCAGGAAGCATAAAAGGAGACAAGATGGCTCCACACATTGCTCAGTCATTGAGTTTGCCCATGCTATCGCCGATGCTGTGTCCGTCTAATCGTGAGTACTCACTTTCTTGGGTTTTGCTTTCGATTGAGTGTGTGTTATTAGAAAGCAAGTTTATTTGTGTAGACTCTTGCTCTCGCTTCGGAAGAGTTCTAAAAATAACAGCGTGGTTATCCTGCCTGCTCGTGCTACTTCCGCATTTGGGTTTACCATGCACGCTACAGGGCTAACTGCTAGTCTTCTGGTCCATCTCCGTGTGTTTATGACAGAATGACTGAGCCAACAGCAGTAACCTCTGCGATGTGTTTGACCAACATGCTAAGCTGATCGATCAGCTCCGTAGTGAGGTTGCGGTTCCCCACAAAGGCATCCAAGACGTCGCGGCCCTGCGGCACGAGGTGGCGGAGCTAAGGCAGGAGAACGTGACCCTCCACGGGGCAGGCGCTCAGCCGGCAGTTGCCACGCCTGTTGCAGCGGCTGTTGCGCCGCCACCACCCTCCCCTTCTGATGTCTTCATAGCGCTACCAGATAAGTGGGATGGCAAGGATGGGAAATGCAGTGTGTTTTTAACATAATTGGATCTTGTGTTTGAGTTTAATTCCACCAGATACTCCACAGACCGACTGCGTGTTGCACTTCTCGTCTCGTTGCTATCCGGGCAGGCAGCTGAGTGGGCCACGGTGGTCCTTCGCCCGGCTTCAGATGTCGCCTATTCATACACAGAGTTCACCCATCAACTAAAGCTAACTTTTGAACATCCTGCTGCTGAGGTGGAGACCGACTCCAAGTTATATCACGGCAGATTTCCCAACCCTGGCTGTCCAGACCAACTGGGGAGACGCCGCCCTCCGGACAGCCTACTACGAAGGACTGGCTGTGCGCATCAAGGACAAGCTCGCTGGACGAGAATTTCCAGCTACGTTGGAGGGCTTAATTCAACTCGCCCTCCGAATCGACCAGCGCCTGCTCGCCCGAACCAAGCCAGCTCCTCGCACCCTGCCATCCATCACGCCATCACTGCCCCATTTCACATCCCGACCCTCCTCCTTCTTCTCTCACACGCCTGTTCCTGAAGCTCGCTCCTCATTTTCAACTGCACCTACCAGATCAGTCGGTTCTCCACCTCCCTCCGTGGTAGACACCGGAGCTGGGGTACCCATGCAATTAGGACGCGCCTCCTTAACTGCTGCAGAACGAGAACGCCGCTTCAGAGAAGGTCTCTGCACATATTGTGGATCGGCAGCACACCACAGAGCTATCTGCCCTCTGCGTCCGGGAAACGCGCAGGCCCGGTGAACAGTAGGAGCAGCTCACCGGGTTCCATCCACCTCTCCGCCACTTTGACCAACTTTTCCCATCTCACGGTACGAGCACGCCTAAAGTTTGGCCACAAACGGGTCGAAAGTACCGCGTTCATCGATTCCGGTGCCGTGGGTAACTTTATTGACTCTTCTTACACCAAAAAACTGGGGGTAAAAATCAAGGCGTTATCCCAGCCCGTAAACATCACCTCTGTTGACGGTCGGCCCCTCTCTTCCAGCCCTATCACCTCTCGAACAAAGGCCAATCACCCTCATCATCCACCAACACGAAGAACAGGTTCAGTTCTATGTCACCTCCATCTCATCTCCTCCAATCATCCTCGGCCACCCGTGGTTGTTGCAGCATGACCCACTTATTTCTTGGACACAGAACCGGATTCTACAATGGGGGCAGACCTGCACTGAACTCTGCCTACGGGCCCGGGCTGGGACATGTTCTAGGGAGCCCGAGGCCCCCAAAGTCGACACCAACAGCATCCCGACGCCTTACCGGGACCTGGCTGAAGTGTTTTGTAAATGACGCGCCACCCACCTACCTCCTCATCGTCCTTACGACTTGGCAATTGACCTTCAGCCGGGTTCTGTCCCGCCCCATGGCCATCTCTACTCACTATCTTCCACCGAAATGCAGGCGATGGAGGAGTATGTTTCCAGCGCCCTTCGCCAAGGTATCATCCGGCCCTCCTCCTCACCTGCCAAAGTGGGATTCTTCTTTGTAAAGAAAAAAGGAGGTGACTTATGTCCATGTGTCGATTATCGGGAGCTCAGCGATATCACCATCAAGAACCGACACCCATTGCCGCTTACCAACTCTGCCCTGGACGCCCTCTCTGGTGCCACCATCTTTACTAAGTTGGACCTCCGGAGCGCCTACAACTTGGTGCGCATTAGAGAGGGTGATGAGTGGAAAACGGCCTTCATCACCCTCACAGGACACTATGAAAGCCTGATCATCCCTTTTGGACTCTGTAACACACCTGCTGCATTCCAACAATTCATCAATGATGTTCTCAGAGACATGCTAGGCCGCTGGGTGTTCGTCTACCTAGACGACATCCTCATTTACTCCCGGACTGTTGACGAACATGTCCAACATGTCAGGGCGGTCCTCAAGAGATTGCTCGCCCATCAACTGTATTGTAAGTTGGAGTGCACTTTTCACGAGCGCTCCACCACGTTCCTGGGTTTTGTTATCTCGCCCTAGGGTGTGGCCATGGACCCGCAGAAACTGGAAGTTGTGTGTCATTGGCCCCTACCCAAGACCCTCAAGCAACTTCAACGGTTTCTCGGGTTTGCGAATTTCTATCGTCGCTTTATTCGGGACTACAGTACGGTTGCAGCTCCTTTAACCACCCTGACACGACCATCTTCTCACCCCTTCACCCTCAACTCTGCTGCCATCTCCACCTTCCAGGAATTGTGTCACCGCTTCACCACCACACCAATTCTCCTCCATCCAGACGCGAGCAAACCATTCGTTGTGGAGGTGGACGCTTCGGATGTGGGCGCCGGGGCTGTTCTCTCCCAACAAGGTCCAGATCAGAAGCTGCACCCTTGTAGCTTCTTCTCCAGAAAATTTGACCCCACTCAGCAGCAATACGGGGCTCATTCCTTTGTCCTGTTTAGATTCTTATAAAGCGACTAGAAGTAACAGCTTCTCCTTCTCCTTCTTCTTCATGATCTTGGTGTTGATTACTCTTTTCCATTAACACCAAGTACATGTATGATCTTTAGTATTGGTCTCCATGTTTGTCCTCGGTGTCCGCTGGATGTTTCAGTTCAGGACACATACACACTGCAGTGTCTAGACCAGAGTGCACTGTGATGATGTCAGTGTAGTCTGTGTCTGTTGTAGCTGAGTCACGTGTTTGGCAATAAGCTTCACACTGAACAGATGAGAAGAGACTTCAAATTGCATGCCTTGTCTGTTCAGCATGTTGGTGGAAGTTGTATACTGTGTGACGGATAACGTCTTCTTCTTTGTCTTCTTCAGAGACGAGGACTAGACCCTTTGTTTGATGGTGCAGCTTTTTGTCCTGATACATCCACCTGTTTGTACCTCCATCTCAGTCTTCCACCTCCTCCTTGACGTCTCCATCACACATGGAAGTATCTCTCCAGGTACGGCGTTTTTTTCAGTCTCTATCCTTTCTGCTCATCTGTGGTGATTCTGTTCTTGTTGATGTGGTTGTTGATGTGGAGGTTTGTCAGTTCAACCAGTCGGCAAGTGATCAAATGATACAGTAGTTCTCAGACTTTGTGTGCCTTTGTGGTGCCTTAGGACTTGTTGGGAATTTTTAGATCCTTTCAGTAGGAGTCCATGTTTTTCAAGATCCTCCTTCTTCATTCAGGTTTTTGATGCTGATGAAGTGGTGTAGATGAGCTTCAGTTTCACTCTTTGCCTTGGCCACCACTCGTTGGTGCTTTGTATATTGCCTTTGTTGAGGCTCTAGCACTCGTTAAGGCTGTAGGTCCTTATTTGGTCAGTTGACTACATCTCAGGCTCATCTTCACCTCTTTATTGATGGCTGGTGGAGATGCTGTTGGAGCTGTTCCATCCCCAGCTACACTCTTGCCTTACAGTATGATGCCCATCAGGTAGTTAAAGAATGGACTTATAGACGGTGCTCGCAGTCTGGAGGTGTTTCCTGACATGTGTCTGGATGTGCTCCAGCTCAGTGTTAGTGAGGTTGTTCTCCATCAGTGTGCACTGGGTTTGATTGCCAAGAGGGTTCATGTGAGAGAAGAGGTCTGAGATCCTGCTTCTTCACATCACGCATGTGCCGCTGGTCACCTATTGCACTTATAAACTGTGTTGCACCAGATAGGTCAGAATGTCTGGCCAGTGCCACATCGAGGTGGAGTAGAGACATTGCTGTTATGTCTAAAAATGGAAATTCACTCTGTCTCTGGGGTGCATATGACTGTAATAATAGAGACCGTGTAATAAAATTAGGTGTCTGTGAATTTCTGGGCTCCAGACAGACCACTGGACACTGAACGCTTTTCATCTCTCTCTCTCTCACACACTCTCTCTCTCTCTCTCACACACACACACACACACACACACACACACACACACACACACACACACACACACACACACACACACACACACACACACAGTCACTTATTTAAGAATAAGTGACCTGATTCTTATTTAAATAACTCTTTCCCCTGATGCAGCACATCAAAGACGAGTCTCTCTCTCTCTCTCTCTCTCTCTCTCTCTCTCTCTCTCTCTCTCTCTCCTAATCAGCGTAGAGCACTAAAATGACAGTGAGACAGAAATAGAGTGGTCTAATCCCATTTTCATTCGCTGATGCCCTTTGCGAGTTCCGCGTGCTGCTGTAGACTCCTCCGTCCCGATCATGTTTCAGGCGACAGTGACGTGCTTCTCTAGACAAATACATACAGTAACTCACTGCAAAGTGAAGTTTAAATGTGGAACTCCATTTTCTCTGATCATTGAGATTCTACAGTTATACACTACAAGTCAGTGTGTGTGTGTGTGTGTGTGTGTGTGTGTGTGTGTGTGTGTGTGTCATAATCAATACAGCATTCTGACGAAACAGTCATCTCTCAGAAAAAGCTCTGCCAAAATTCTAATCACACAGCGAGTGACCGAGTGGGTGCACAGTACGGGCAGAGCAGATGCTTCTTCTCCACTCTGCAGTTTAAATAAATAAATCCAGAGCAGACAGGTGAGGCGACGCCACCGCAGTCACAAAGCACTCTTACAGCATTATGCTCAGAAACGCACCAGTAATGTTCATCATCTCATCACGCTTCCACTTCAACATTCCATTAAATTAAAGAAACAGGAACAAATGTTTTACTGCGACATGCTGCAAAGTGCCTAAAGACACAATTTAAACCTGTTTGTTTATGTAACAACCTCAGCAGCGACCTCATTTCCCCTCTCTTCTGTTCCAACCACTCTAATGGTCTAACCACTCGCACCAGTATACCGGTCACAGGCCTGATCATTTCTCACTGGTTAATGCCTTAAGTTAAATGTGTTTTCTTTATGTGTGTCTCAGTCTGTACAAACACTGGACCTACAATCAGCACTCAGTACCAAAAAAACCCCAACCAAACCTTCTGATATTTGCATGTGCATTCAGCAGCCACTGATCTTATCATCTGATCTCTTAGAGAGATGGAGAGATTATACAGTGGAACCTTGGATTACGAGCATAATTTGTTCCAGAAGCGGGCTTGTATTCCAAAACACTCGTAAACCAAATCTAATCATGAGCACAGACTAACGGAATCACTGCTGTAAAGTAAAAACCAAAACAAAACAAATGAACCAGCACCTTACCTTTGAAAAAAGAATCGCGACAGAGCAGAGTTTCTGTGTAGAGCAGAGTGTGTGTGTCTGTGTGAAGCCGAGGAGGAGGGGGGTGTTAAGGGGAGAGAGTGTGTGTGTGTGTGTGTCAAAAAACTTGGCACTCGTAAACCAAGACATGTTCGTTTTTCAAGTCAAAATTTATTAAAAATCGCTGCTCGTCTTGCGGAACACTCGTAAACCGAGTTACTCGCAATCCAAGGTTCCACTGTACCTGGGTACGGTATGAAGCAGGCATTCAGACGTGCTCTTCATATTATTATTATTATTATTATTATTATTATTATTATTATTATTACTTTTATTCTAGACAATCTCTAGACACTGGTCAAATCTCTGGTCTCATCTCAAACTCACTCCTCATCCCTAGAGCACTAAATGCAGTGGGAAGCAGCGTGCAGCTAAGCCATTTTATCTCGTTCTGTTATTGATCTTCCTATGCTATCAGACTCCTCCACCCAAATGGACACTGACACTGAACACTTACATTACAATACACATGTACTGCGCAATTAATTTAATGTAAACTTAGAAAAGTGGCGGCCGTTTACCATCTACACACAAATCAGTGTGTCTGTGCTGTGTGGTGTGCTGTGGGAAAACTGCCAACATATTTATCAAGAATTGAATGTGGACATCGGTGCACTCTCGGAATACAAATTCCTTCAAATTTCATCTTCATATTGTCTGAAATCTTATCACAAGCGTTTGAAAAATAAAATACACTAACGGGCATATAAAGATGCCTTTCCTTACCCTATTTCCCATATGTCTGTTTAGAAGGTGAGGTGACACGACTCAAAAGAGCTTGTTCAAATTATGTAAGTTGGACCCTTGTATTCAATTCATCTTCCTTCCCATGATCACCAGAAACCACCACAGGAAAGAATTCATCCGAAATTAATTCAACACATTAAATGTTGTTTTGGATCTTTATTATTTAAATGCATTATATTGGTTATTGTTTTATATAGGTACAGTGGAACCTCGGATTGCGAGTAACGTGGTTTACAAGTGTTCTGCAAGACGAGCAATTGCGCTGCGGAATTGTGTGTAATCGTCTCCCCTGCTGGGTCTTAGAGCTCGTCTCTTACTTGTATAGTCAACATCTCCCTCTCTGTTTCAGCATCTCCTTTGTGTGTGCACGCGTAATTTGACACAGACACACACACACTATCACCTTTTCACACCATAACCCCCCCCCCACACACACACACACACACACAATGGCTTTCGCAAACACACAGAAACTCTAATCATCTGTTACTTGCATAATCAACATCTCCCTCTTTCTTTCAGCGTCTCTTATGCGTGTGCGCGCGTAATTTGACACCGAAACACACACACACACACACACACACACACACACACACACACACCCCGACACACGTACAGACGCGCTCTCGCCTTTTCACCCTCTCCCCGGCTTCATAAACACACAGAAACTCTGCTCTGTCGCGATTCTTTTCAAAGGTAAGGTGCTGGTTCTTTTTTTTTTTGTTTGTTTTTTTTTCATTTACAGCAGCGATTCCCTTAGTATGCGCTCACGAGAATCTAAATCACGAGAGATTTCTTTTTTTCCTGTTAAAACGGTGTTTCTGTTGTGTGTGTGTGTGTGTGTGTGTGTTTGTTGTGAAACTTAAAAAGCAAGGTGGGGAGAGGGAGGAGGAGTGTTACTGTGTAAACGAGGCGAGGGAAGGGGCTAATTCCACACACACACACACACACACACACACACACACACACACACACACACACACACGCCTGTGCGCACCAATGGAAACACTTATCTGTCGGGATTTATTTGTACATTAAACGTAAATTGCAGATTAATTTGGTTTATTTTCACTTTTCAGTTTGTATTAATTATTTTTATGTATTTATTTTTGGGGCTGTGGAATGAATAATTTGAGTTTTCATTATTTCTTATGGGAAAATGATGTGTTTTGGAGCCCACTTCCGGAACGAATTATGCTTGCAATCCAAGGTTCCACTGTACTTTTTATACCACTGATTTAATTCCCTACTTATTTAATTATAGTTTATTATGGCCCAAGCACTATGACATCACAAAGCTTGTTCTTTTAAAGATTTTATTTGTTCATCATCCTTTTTGGAGGTCGTAACATGCTTTAAAAAAATCATGAAAATCAGCAAGTAGTTTGGAACCTGCTGCTACTACAAGGCCTGAGCAGCGGCGCCCTGGGCGTGGCACTTATGCTAAGAACCCAGGAATCCAGTGAGCCACAGTGTCTTGTGTGAACACTTCAGCCTGGTGGTGGTGGTGGTGGTGGTGTATCAGTGTGCGGAATGTCTTTTAGCACAAACTGAGCTCTGTAATACATAATTCATAGGCTGCCTGTGTGTTCAATTCCTTCAGCCTCTTTTAGCAGGATAAATGTCACCAGTCAAGCGATATCGCCCCAGTAGAGCACCTTGGAGATGAGGTCAAGCAGACCATTTATAGCATTAATGTGCAGCTGACAAAACTGAAACTATTATGGCATTAGTATGATTTTCTTGATAAAGTGGCTTTTCAGGATGTATGCACAGTATATTTAGATGCGATGAGAAAATGTCATTAAGGTCATTCTAAACACCACATCTTTGTAATTTATTGATTTCTATCTTTGTTTCTATTTTAATCGTCATTAAATATGTTTGTGCATTCTTGGTAAATTTTAAAAATAAACACTAAATAAATGACATATAAAATAGATACGGTATCTCACAAAATTAAGTGCACCCTCTCAAAAGTCAGAACAGCCCTCACATTTCAGCAACCACGTTATTATACAGCATGTTCTTAAGGGACAATAAGATAGAAATGAACATTGGATCTACTTTAGAGCTTTGTGCAGCTTGTATAACGGTACAGATTTACTGGCTACATTTATTCTAACAATAACTCAACATGCAGACTTCATTGTCTAAATTTATATAAATACACTATACAGTATATACAGTATAAACTATATATAGACACACGGTGCTTCACGACCTTCCGCTTGAAGACGCCCCACAGGTGCTCAATAGGGTTCAGGTCTGGAGACGTACAGTACTCGGCCACTGACAAATACATGAACATGGTCATGTGACTTTGCGCAGTCAAAGATGTACGGCTGTTGTCACTTAGGGTGTACTCACTTTTGTTGTCAGCTATTATTTTGACAATAATGGCTCTAGTGTATGTTGAGTTACGTTCAGTGGACAGTAAATTCATACTGCTATACAAGCTGCACACCGACGACTCTAAAATATATCCGAGTTTCATTTCTATAGTATTGTCCTTTGAGAAGATGTAATAAAATGTTTGCTGAAATTATAGATGTGCACTCACCTTCGAGTGTGTGTGTGCTGCGTATCCCTGGATTTCAGGTCTGTGTGATAATTTCGGTAATTCAGTAGCGTTGATATCAGTAACGGGCCCTAACGAACCATAAGTGACAGTTGCATGCTTAATGAGAACATGCTCAATTTGCATTACAAATCTGTCCTGAATAATTTATTCCATGTTTGTTTTAAGCGTCTGTCTTCTGAGATGAGCCGAACACTCGGTCAGAATTAAAAATGCATTTAGTACGATCAAAGAGGAAAGCCCCAGCAGGAGGTTCAGGTTGTCGAAAAGGTTGCAGCAACGTTGGAGTCGTTGGAACATTATTGGTGTTAGAGTTTGAAACTTACTTTGAATTACTTTAGTAAAATTGGCAACGTTGGCAACACCAATGTTGGCTGTGTGACACTGGGACAACATTAAACGGACACAACCCCAACAGATCATCAATGTTGCAAAACAACATTTATTCATATAATAATAGGTTTTTGGTTGTCGACCTGGGACTCGAACCTGGGTCAAGGTGTTCTGAGTACTGAGAGCTCGACAACTGCGATTGATCAGACTATATAATCTGTTGTTTTAAAGTTGCATTTGTAACATTACATTGGTGTCATTCATTCCGTCTTACCACAATGTTAAACAAATCTCATCAAAGTCAGTTTTTCTTTTTTTTTTTTTTCCAAGAACAATGTGGACTGATACTGTGCTTAGGGCAGAACCTAATTACAACTATATACACAAAAACATCGTACAACATTAGAGCTCCTGCTGGGAGATAATGAAACTTTTAGTGACTTGTTTGTTCTTTCTGAAAAGACAGAAACTCTCAGAATCAGCGTTTCAGCACTGGACAGCACTTTTTTCCCCAAGTGGGATGTACACAGTATTACACCCTGGAAACTGCGGCTGGAAAATTCAATTGTCAGGTCAGAGAATAGCTGAGCTAATTTCAGGTTTGTTTTTTAAGTGACTTATTTTCTACATTCTAGATACTGGATCACAGGAAAGCAAGACCAAAACCTAGCTCTTTAGAGTCACCAGCCTCAGAAATCACCAATTAACAAACAGCACCTCAGATGAGAGCCGTTATGAAGCTTTACAGAGCAGAAGGAGCAGATATACAGTACATCTCAATATCAACTGTTACACAGATATATTAATCTATTTCTTAATATTGAATGTATACAGTAGGTATATACTGTGCATTGTGCAGTAAAAAGAGCTTTGTTCAGAAACCATGGAGCTCTTGGTTTAAAACCTCCGATCATGGTAGAGTGACTGCTACAGTACCATGCTGCTGCGACAGAGCCGCTGTGTTTGTCAATCTCATACTCAATTAACGGGCGTGTCTTACCTCATATACAACACAGAGTTAGCTGAAAAAGATTTCTACACACTGTACACAATATTAATATAATATTACCATTCGTACAACGGACAGCAATACATTTTGTGCTAAAGATATTTAGACAAGATTTTCTTTTTCTGAAGTGTGTGTCATTTTTTTTTTTTTTTTTTGTGTGACTCTGTATATAGTCACGTTCATAAATATACACATATACACGCATATTACTGTATAGAATCAGCATTCCACTCTCTGTGAACCAAAGCCTCATGATAAAGGGGCTCGTGGACATCAGTGATGCTCAGGCTGACGTCACAAGGAGGAAATTGCTCACAGATCGGAGTTAGACGGTGGGCGGCTGGTGATCAGGCCTCGCATACACCCAGGTCAGGATCAGCTGAAATGGCACGCGGGCTCGCCAGCTCTTTATGTGTTGATGCAAGTCTGACCCCCCCCCCCACCTGAGCACTTGTATATTATATTACAGCATGTGTGTTTAATTACAGTTGGCAAGACTGCTACTTTTTTTTTGTTTTGTTTTGTTTTGTTTGTTTTTTTTTACAGAAAAAAGTGTCTCAGACTTTCTTATCCATGGATGTATAATTAGATTTGGTTATATTCTGTGTATGAAGCTCATTTGGGAAAAGAAAAACACCAACATATTTATCAATATTATTGAATAACAGAAATAAATAAATTAAACAGAACCTTCTCATATGATTAAATAAACGTAAACCTCCAGGCTCATCATATGAAAAAAAAAAAAAAAAGTTTCTATTTTGGCTTCTGGTCTGTGTAAAAACTGATAAGTTTTCTTTCTTTTTAAACTCCCTTTAGGTTTCTTTCAGTTTCTCGGTTTTTCTTCAGCCTACCAAAAAAAAAAAAAAATGATGTTGACTCAATGACTCAAAATTTTCCTGAAATATTAATGAGTGTGTAACTGATGTACTGGTGTCCCATCCATGACGTGTTCCACCTCACTCCCAGTATTCCCAGTACAGACTCTGGATCCACCACCTCGCTGCCCAGCATCAACTCAACCCCACTGAACACCTTTGGGATGAACTGGACCTGGAGCGTTCTCATCATCAATAATACCTGACCTCACCAAAACAAATCCTACAGCCAGGCTCCAACATCTAGTGGAAAGTCCTCCCAGAAGACGGACAACTGGAGGTAACTTATAAAACCTGTAACTGTGAGTGAACCAATGTGGTATAAAAAGGAATAATGAGACATTCAGGGATGTTAACTTCATCATACTCCACAGTCATCATGCTGATGGTGATTATCATGCTGGTGTTAAGTGGCTGTGAGTCAACTGAGGAAAAAAAGCAAAAATTACAACAACAACAACAAAAAAAAAAAAGACAGAAGTGAAGGATGAACCTGCGGAGGAGGACTGCATGCAAATGATCTCGGAACAGATGGTGGTCAGTGTTTGTGATGCTGAACATTCACCCGGTGCCAGCGTGTGTCTGTCGTTATGCGCTAAATCAGCTGGAAAAAAAAAACAAAAAAAAAAAAAACATTTCAATGCCGGAAGAGCTGCAATTTCAGATGCAAATAAGAAAAACAGGCCATGATATGAACATCCACGTTCCAGATCCTTGGCTTTTCCCGAACGCAGCACTACAGGAACGTCTCCGCGCCGCATGGACCCACTGTTCTTTTCTTTATTTAGATCAGGAACGTACTGAACCCCTGCTGTTATCAGCCCGGCATGAATTAATGAAGAACGTCTGATACGAGGTTGAGAACACGCTGTGTTTATGAACAGCCGGTCCTGCTCTGGGTCTGAGATATCAGAGTGATTAGAGTGTGTGGGGGAAAAACAGACTGGTTTATAGAAGGCTTTTAGTGAGCAGAGAAGAAGAGCAGGTTGTGTGTAGAAAGTGGGGCACGAAACACCTGTTTGTGAATCTCTTGATGAACATGAGAGTATTGTAGGATGTCTGCACCAACACGTCCAGCTTTTCAGAGAATCACAAATGTGACCCGGACTCAATCTCTTTACACGTCCACACTGGTATTACTGTAAATATTTACTTTATTATTCTTTAGTTTATTAGTTTATACTTTAATGGTTTATTAGTTTTCTCGCTTGTTGCTTCAGTTTTTTTTCTCCTGCTCTTAAGGATGAACCTTAGTGTCTTGTTAACAAAGTTTATTTTAAAATGTATGCATTTCATTTTTAATTACAATTTTAAAATATATGAACCATATTACACATATGAACTTTTATGTAAATTATTTTAAAATGTGTAAATTTTTATTTTATTTTAATTCTGTAATACAGTATATACATTTAATTTCTTAGCTCATGGTCATGTAAGGTAATAATAATAATAATAATAATAATAATAATAATAATAATAATAATAATAATAATTCTTATTATTATAAAAAAATCCCTAACATCAGGAAAATGTGTTTTTGTTGTTGTTGTTGTTTGTTTATAATAAAAATCACCTTTTATTGTAGTTTACCATTTTCAAAAAAGTCCTTTTTTCCCTTTTTAAAGTTTTAAGGTTTTACATTTGCTGTAGTGTTTTGTTGTTACTTTTGTTGCTATTGTATAGTTTTTTTTTTTTTTTTTTTTTAGAAAAGTGTTCTTGAGAAAACATTTCTTGCCATTTCAAATACATTAAGGCAAAACCTTTTTTTCTTATTTGTTTAAAAACATTTTTAAATTAATACATGTACTGTGTTAATTTAAATCCATAGCTAATGTTACACAATGTCTGGTACAAAGCAACAAACGATGCACAAATATTCTATTTAATTAATTTATTATTATTTTATTTATTTATTACATTAAACTAATGTGTATAGAATTTAAAACAAAAAAAATCTGATCATGTTTCATCTCCAAGGGGTTTAATATCATGAATAAATAAAATATTTGTGTAACTCTTTAATTCCATTGGTTTAAAGCTTGTGATCAATGAGATCAAGAGAAAGAAAGAAAGACAGAAAGACAGACAGACAGACAGACAGACAGACAGACAGACAGACAGAGTTCTTAAATATACTTTATATTCCAAAGTATGGAAACTTTATGGGAACTTTACATTTGAACTATTTATTTTAAAACATTTAAATGTAACTTATTACTACATGGACAGTAAATGTGGTTCAGTAGAAAATAAAATAAACCTATTTTCCTATTTTGTTATATTCAGTTATAATGCCGTAAATATTTTATATTCAGCTCAAGGGGAATAAACTGGCTTTGTTTGGAATCTTGTAGACTTTTTAACAAGGACTGTGGATCTCAGGAGTCTCCTCAGTACCCACCGCACGCTTCCACTCACAACTCAGAATTCACAAACTCCAAATTGTTTAACATTTAACTCAAGAAAAAAAAAGAAAAAAAAAAAAGTAAAACATAAATCAATCCAGATGCTAAACAGCAGCACAGAGACGAGGGGCTGAAAAAGCTCATGTTACGAATTCGTGAACAAATTAAGCGTTCAGTTCAGCAATAATGTTGTCATAAAGCTCAGGATATAAAATGTCCATGTAGTGACGAGGAAATGTAGAAGATTATATACTTTACTAAAATGAAACAAATCTACACAACACTGGGCATAATGTTCTGCGTTCTAATGTTAACTGTATACCGTATGTCTGTATGTGTATATAAAAGCTATGTGTAATTAAGAGCTGTGTAATCAATCTCACCTTGATCGTGCGAGTGCTTGCACTGAAAATAAAACAGCCTTGGCGGTTCTCACTCTAAATTCTCAGATATGAGAACGGCTCCGTGTTTGTTGTCCATCCAAAAACTGCTATCCTTAACCAACTGCTGGTCTGTGCGTGAAGTGCTGAATAATTTACAAACCTGCTACTACATGTACCGTGTGCTTCCCCGCCGTAGAAAACTGGCCCATTAGGTCATTTCTACTTTTCAGAGATGGTGTTCGAGATGGTGGACAGACTCCGAGTGCCCAGGCTGAGACCGGGAGGACCGGGCAGATGGAGGCCATGGAGAGATGTTCCACACATTGCTCAGGGGAAGTGTAAAAGCTCCCAGCTGCTTCCGTTTTCTTTTTAATTACATTCTTTAATGAATTTTTTTTTTTTTTTTTTCAGATATTGGGTCCATGGTGTCCTCATTAAACACAGCCGTCAGAGCACATGGCCAGAGTTATCCCAGAGTTCTCTGATTAAATCCGTAATATTCAGTGATCCATCTGACCCATGAGGATATACAGATGGTGTTATGTTCATCTTTTACTCGATGTTGGTGTGGAAAGTTAAATTATAGCGCAGATTTTCCAATTAGTAACTAATTTGCTTAGTTTCTGGATTCCCTGGAAGTCGTTTGTGTAAAAAATGATGTTCATGCAACAGCAGGATCTAATCTTAAAGGGTTTTATTTCTTTTATACCACAGCAAGTTGGGGGACAATTTACAGAAGAAAAATAATAATAATAATAATAATAATAATAATAATAATAATAACACTACTCGTAATGACAAAACCATAACCTGGTACGTGTATCTGTTAAAGCGATACAGCCGTTTGGAGATCCACATGTGTTTCTTGCGTGGGGTTTTTGGTGTTTCTTTCACACAACGGCGACTGTAATGAAGACATCTTGTTATTCCTTTGTGCAAAGTCAAGAGATGAGCACGATGAGCACGCTGCTCCGTCCTCAGGGACTTCGCCCATTTCCATGATTAATGCACTTTTTATTTTTGTGACACGTAATTGCTCTTAAAAGGCCATCATCAGTGTGAATCATGGGACGCGTGGGCAATCAGTGCGCTCAGAAGAGCACCTGCTGCTGCCGCTCGTAACTCTTACCGCAATTAAAGAGCGAGCCACCAGTCGACTGCGCGCGTTGGGGTTTTAGAGAACCAAACAAGAAACCGTGGCTGTTTTTCAGCCGGGTGCTGGAAATGTAATCAGACAATCCTGTGACTAATAGCGCCGGGAGCAGCGGCGTGATCACTTAACAGTGATGGAGGCGATGAAGGTGTGATTGGAGGTGACGGAACGAGGTGGCAGTAAGAAAACGGATAATTATGAACATGTTTTCTCCTGTCACAAGAGGTGCTGAAACTTCCTGAAAGAGGCAGAACTATCAGGACGCTGGCATCCTACACTATGCACCATCTCAGGGAATTTTCTGATGTGGTTTTGTGCAGCTGTAATGTAACAGATCCACCAGCGGCGATGCTTTTCTGCTCATCGTGGTGGTAGAACAGTGCTTATTTGAATTAATGTCAGGCTCTTCTCTCCTGCTCTCACTCATCAACAACAAGACGTTTGAGTCTAGATGTTTCTTGTTAGATTTGCACCATTCATAGATGGTTATGAAAAATCACAGGACGGTGTAAAAATCCTGCCTTTTGTCCTTCCTTTTGGATGGGCTAAGGTTAAAAGCCAGCTAGATCTTCCACCCATAAGAAGTTTCCCAGCCCTGATTTGGTGCGCAGGTGTCTGGAGGGGTGTGTCTCAAGAGCAGTTCATTTACATAGACACTCAAATGCCTCATACAGAGGAAGAATCAGCAATATGAAAAATCTCCGGGGTGTTTCAGCTCAGGCATTAACACAGTGCAAAAAAATAAAAAATAAAAAAATAAAAAATTAAGCATCTTGAATCTAGCCAAACCTGCCTGAAACTTCTTCAAATAAGATTACAACAAGTCATATATAACATTATTAAGCTTATTTCTAGTCAAATGGTACTAAAAGTGCAAGTAAACAATGTCTTGTCCTGTTGGCAGATAATTTTGCTAGTTTTTAATTAAATTTTTTTTTTACTTTTATTTTCATTTTTTCTAATTTATCATCCAATAGAACCAGACTCTCTCTCTCTCTCTCTCTCTCTCTCTCTCTCTGTGTGTGAAACAAAAGTATAATATGGGACTTTTAATAAGGATTATTAGGGACCATTGTACAGTAATTATTTCCATTTTTACAACCTCCGGTCAAAATACTCACAGAATTTGTTGACACTAGTCTAACCTACATGCCTCTGGACTGTGGGAGGACACCAGGAAACCACCCAAGCACAAAGAGAACACGCAAACTCCATGAGGTGGGAATCGAACCCGGACCATGGAGGTGCAAGGCAACAGCACTACAGAATGTTTATTTTATATACATATATAGGTTGTTTCTTGCAGTGTAGGTGTATTTTTTAGTTATTTATTTATTTGTTTGTTTGTTTATTATTTTTATTATACACCCACTGTGTTTCATCGCTTTCTTCCCTTCTTGTAACTTCAAACCACATCATATTTCAGACAAATTCCCGTTCCGCGCTCCTCTGTTCCTCTTTATGACTCCGGTACACAACACACTCGAAATCATATCACATTTGCCTTTCATAGTGTGCGACTGGATTAGACAGATGACATCCGAGCCTTGAGAGGGTTCAGGGTAATAACGGTGAGAGGAGCGCCGCACGTCTTATAAAGCCCCGCCAAAGCCGAGAGCAGCGCTATTGCCTTCTTTATTTCCTCTCTGATGTGGAGGTGAATGTCTTTGAAGTGTGACTGATGAAAAACATGATATGAACAACTGAAAGGAGAGAAGGGGAGGGGAAAAGGCGAGATTCGCTATAGGAGTTATTCTCTGCAGGCAGATGACTGGAGATATAATATATATATATATATATATATATATATATATATATATATATAATATATATATATATATATATATATATAAAGAAAATAAAGGAAAAAACTCGACTCTGTGTAGTTCTGCTGTGGGAATCGATTTATTTCTATTTGATGATAGAGCTGGGAATCAAGATTCTTTCTTAGACAAAAAAAAAATGAGTTCTGGCTTTTGATTAGTCAGAAATGTTGATTGATTGATTGATTGATTGATTCTTTTATTTATTTATCCCCAGAACATCAGCTCTGACAGCAGCGCAGGTTTAAATTCATGTGTTCATTCCAATATATTATGGTTTCCATAGCAACAGCTCATTAAGAGGGGCGTGGTTATGGAAGGAGTCTCCAGTTTCAGTGGTAAAGCCGTAAGTTTAACCTTGCACTTCTTTATGGTATTAAAGGTATTAATTGCGTAGACATTTCTAAAAATAGATTAAAAAAAATAAATAAAAAACAGAATCCCCCATCATTGTTTAATACATACTGCTAATAGTTGGCAAAACGTTGTGATAAACATGTAGTTATGGGAAAGTAATCCACGTCAGGGCGGTAACAGTAACTCTGCTTCATATATATTTATATATATATATTTATTTATTTTTTCTCACCAAATAAAACGCAATTACTATAAAAACATAAACAAAGCACATAAAGCTGCCAGGATGAGAATAATCACACTCCACTGAGACTGAAGCATGTTCGTTCACTTCCATAAAAAATACCTCATAAATAAAATTTTCCTCTATCAGCATTCAGT
Source organism: Clarias magur (assembly GCA_013621035.1). Taxonomy (NCBI): domain Eukaryota; kingdom Metazoa; phylum Chordata; class Actinopteri; order Siluriformes; family Clariidae; genus Clarias; species Clarias magur. The sequence goes on along the minus strand of QNUK01000917.1, from coordinate 61,014 downwards.
GCCTTTTCTCCAAATAAATACGATTCTGTTTTGTTGTTCCATGTTTTGTGACTCCTGTTCTTATCACGAGCCATTAAACTGATGTTTCATTTCCTGCGGGCTCTGTTCTGTTCCTCGGTTGTGCTTATTGCCCCTGTGCTGTGTTCAATCTCCCATACACGTCATAAATAAAGCTGCGAAACCCCCCGAACCCACAGGCCTTTTTCTTAGCATTAGCGATGATGAACTATCCGCGTTATGGCCGCTCGCGGATCACGCGGTCTCCTCGAGGACATGCAGGAATGACATTATCGTCTTCTTTATTTACAACACTAAAGTTCTTTTCTTTTTTTCTTCCCCCGGTCGGCGTTCGTTCGCCTGCTGAGTAAACAATAGCCACACAACGAGCCTCTGCTGGGACATAACGCATGGTGACGACAGGAAGTCGCGTTCTGTTCCCAGAAATCCGTCTGTGTGGGAGCTCGTTCTGGCGATGCGGCTTTTCCACTGGAACTGTTCGTGGAATTAAAAGCGAAAGTGTGCGCAGGCCGAGTCCTCCGGCTCATTACTGACACTGAGAAATGGTGCTGCTTTTTTAATGACTTTTCTCACTTTAACAGGAATGTAAAGTCATAAAACTGGCGAAGCCTCGTCTCTGCAGCTCCTCAGGACGCACATAGACCACGAGAAGCATGAACTCAAGCTGTTTCAAATCACTTGTACAGCTTTCCAACCCACAACACTGATTCCACATTACATGATCTCATGATTGTATATACTGCATAAGGTAAAGATTAAGCTATTTCTTACATGTAGCGCAGTCACGTGATTTTTTTTTTTACACATTCCAGTGAAGAAGCTGAGGGTCAGCCAGGATATTGCGCCCCTGAACCAGATTATTACTGTATACGCCTCACTTAAGGACTGGCAGCTTGATACTGGGGCTTGAACCTCCGACCTTCCAATTAGTAATCCAATGTCTGAGCCACGACTGCCCCTAAAGCATACAGCACTGTGTGTCATGCAGTTAGAGGAATATTATCATGTTCTGATCAAAAGTTAGTTCCCTTTATACGAAGATATAAGGGAACCTGGAACCTGGACAGTGTTTGTTCGACTTACGAACAAATCGGACTTATGAACACGCGCTCGAAACGGGACTCTTGATATCCAGTTGTGACATGTGACAATGTATGCTGGACATGTGATCTAAGGTCCATTATCATCCTAAAAGGGACAAGTTTATGATAACAGCACATTCTTGAATGTCTTGTTCTTCTTATGCCACAGCAATTTGTCATATAGTCTGCATTTGTAGTTACTCATACAGCAAGCTAGCTATCTACAGCGTTATTACCTTTTTTACTTAATAACACTTTTTAGTCTCAAAATTGTTGTTAGCTGACACAAGGTCTGTGCAGCACATTGGCACTCCCCTCTCAATGCTATAAATGAAAACAATGTCTCTGATTGAGAAGGCATTCCAAATAGATCTCCTACTGGAATTTATTAATTTGGAATTTCCTTTCAGTCGATTAGTATTTTTAAACTGCTTACTGGATAAAGTTGGAATGGTGCCTTAGAGCTTAGCGATGTGGCCTTGTACTTTCAGGTTTGGGGGTTTAAATCTCACACCCAGTCTGTATGTTCTCGTCGTTCTCAGGAGGTTTCCTCAAGGTATTCCCGTTTATTCCCACTCACCAAATCTGTGCAGTGTGCTTGAATTGGTGTTTCAAAATTGGATTGGGTGTGTGCGTGTGCCCACCAGTGAGTTGGCACCTTATCCCAAGTGTACCCCACTTTGTGCACTTTGAGTTCCCTGGGATAGAGTTCGTAATACCTAATGGATGGATAGATGTTCTCTGGATAAATCAATGTTCTTAACCTCCTAAAGGTAGAAGAATCGTTGAGGTTTTTATGTCGAACCACAGCTATAGATGAACATTTTGTACATACCGTATTCACAGTGTATCATTTTCCTGTAGTTTCAGGGCTTTATAACCAAAAAGAAAGCATTAATATCTTACAGCACGTTTAGTCCTTTAGAAATCCTGTATATTCTAAAAGTGCGGCAAAATATGTTTAGGCCAAAATATAAATGTAATAATGTTCAAGACGCCTTACAATTACTATTAAATGAAATGGCATTACTAGACTCTATCCAAAAGCATGTGTTTCTTTCTATACGTCCTTGACAAGATTGTGTTCTTATTGTCTGCTTATATTTCTAGAACAACTATCCATATTTCCTAGCGTTTTTTTTTTTTTTTCCTGACCTGGATTTTAATTAAGATGTTTTCCTCAGCATGGTGACCTCTCCAATGAAACCCAAAGCCTCCCACTGTGTACCTGGAGGACGGGTTTAGTGTACAGCGGGGACCCAATTTGCAGCAGTGGGTCAGTGACTCTGTGACTGGGAGAGGCGGGGGTGGTTTTACAGCAGGGGTGAAAGGAGTAGACCCTGGCTGTGTGTGTGTGCGCCTTATTGCTTTTCTGTCCTTTTGAGACGTAATCAGCCTTGATATCAAACAGCTACTAGGATCCAGCTTCACATAGAAAGTGTATAAGGATTTCCTTATGATGTCAATGTGCAATTTTGTTTATTTCTTTGTTTTGTTCCCTTTCAAGCCTCTTCATGATGCTGAGCTTCGGACCACATGTCTCCATGCATGGTTATTTCCTCAGGTTGGTTTGGTCAATATCTTTTTCTTGCCTTCTGATTTATTATGTAGCCCAGCACATCCAGAAATGGACACCTTTGTCTCTGGATTTCCTCCTCAATAGGGCATCACCATACAGATCTGCCTTTATTTTGAAACTAAGCTCCCAGGATTCCATGCAAATATTGCATCTTTAAGACCTGGAATTTATGCTTGACCTCAGACTCGTCTACATCATTTCGTCTTATTGATGATCATTTTTGCCGGCAGCAGTTCCAGAAGTGCCATTGTTGAAGTAATGTTAGAAAGACGTGCATACTGTTTCCTTGTGCTCCCAGAAACGCTCTCTCACACTCTGAGTCCTGGAATACGGCGCGTTTCATCAGGGGAGAAGAAACCCTCCATAGATGCGATGTGCTGGTGATTCAGTACATTCAGGTGGTCATGTGACTTCATTTTATCTCCACATAACGTTGCTGCGTCTCGACCTGAGCGACTGAAGCGACCCCAGATCATAACACCGTCTCCAGAGGCTCGTACAGTGGACGCTATGCATGATGGGAGCGTCGCTTCATGCTCTTCCCTTCTCACCCTGACACGCCCATCACTCTGGAATAGACTCAGTCTGGACTCATCAGATTAGTCACATGACCTTTTTCCATCGCTCCAAAGTCCAGTCTTTATTTTCCCTAGCAAACCGAAGCCCTTTCAGTTAGAGTCTCACTAACAAGTGGTTTTCTTATGGACACACAGCTGTTTAGTGCCAATGAGTGCCTGTGAGTTCTAATCACATTGTGTGTGTGTGTGTGTGTGTGTGTGTGTGTGTGTGTGTGTGTGTGTGTGTGTGTGTGTGTGTGTGTAAAAATGCTCTTACTTTCACATAGCTCTAATTTTTGGTGTTTTTTATTTTATTTATTTTTTCTTACTATGCAACTTCACCAAGTGTTTAAGTGATCTCCATTCATGATTTTTTTTTTTTTCTGACCACATTTCTTCCAGGTTTTGATGATGTGTTGTGTTCAAGACTGCTTAATCGTTTTATTTGCTATTGCAGCTCAATCATTTCACCCTTCCTGAAATGTCAATTTTTTTTTTTTTTTTTGACCAGGCAATGTAGAGTATATTCTGTATATATATATATATATATATAATGTAAAAAAAAAGATTAGTTGAAACCTAGAGGTGTCCTGCCCACTTTCAAAGAATGTCTAAACAACCGTGGACGCTCCCGCAGAACACATTAGCCAGCTGGGCTAACAGTTTGCACCAATCCCACCCATTCAGATAGAAGGTTGTAGAATGTAGAACTTCCTCAGGATTTGCTGACTTCTAGAGGCGCTGAGTCAATGTCAGTCTCCAAACACTGTATAAAAACCTCTTATCGACAACAAAACCCTCCCCAAAGTGTCTCAGACTGAATAATTGAATGAAGAATCTAAACCACACTATTAGGTGTGTACTGAAGATGAGTAAATGAACAAACCACGTCATATTTTAGATCGGACGCTAAGGTAGTATATTATAAAGAAGAATCCGAGGCAGAATTTCAGAAACACTATGCGACAAACAGTGGGATAGTGGAATCATCAAATATGAGAAACAGGAACCACTGAGCAGAGAAGATCAGCCAGGAACTGAAAGGAGGTCAAAGGGTCTGATGGTGTGGGAGGAGAATAATGCTCTGAGACAGACAGTTATTTATGTTTGACACAGAAAAACTAATAAGAAGCGTAGAACGAAGAAAAGTATTTTCATTGTGAAAAGTTCTACTTCTGATGTGTGGGCTTGTTTTTATTTCCTCGCGCTGGGAGTCCTGACGTAAATCCACTGATCGATTCCGGATTCCTCGCTCGTACAGAAAGTAGTTTGACAGACAGTTATAATTTCTGACGTGTCCATCGAGACCTCTGTTCTCGATGGAAACAGAAACACACACTTTATAAAAACCAGTTCCTGGATGGACGTGCCAATCAGAACGACCCCCATGGCAAGTTCCAGAGTATACGACTGTAAAAACAGAAGCATGTCGTCTCATGGTACACGGACTGAGTCTCCTCTGGGAAAACTGGATTCATGTTACGTCAGTTAGTGGATAAGGTTAATGTAGTGGTTTGCTTGCTGGGCCTGTATGTTTGTACAATGTATGTTTAACTTTTGTTAAAACTCCTGTAATTTTATGCATTGATTCCATTATTATTGATTTTATTAATATTAATTCATTACAATAACAAAACCCATATCTGTGTGTGAATTAACAGTATCACTCCATTATTCATTACGTCATCCCACAGCGCGGGCGAATTCTGCATTCTGATTAGTCAGAAGGTGTTGATTGGTTTTCTGTAACCGTAGCTCGTAGCACATCACAGGTGCTCGTTCTATTACGTCACCATTTCTAAAGTAGTAGCTGTGAAGTCTTCTAACATTTTGTTTTTTGTTTTTTTGTCTCATTAATTCAAAGAGATGATGATGATGATGATGATGATGATGATGATGATGATGATGATGGAAAGATTGTTTATAGCTGCTATAATAGAGAACATGAAGATGTTTGGATGAACTACGATGTTAAATCCAACTATAAATTCATAATAAGTACGGTACATTCGTCAATTACCGACTCTGATTCCCACAGGTGTGAAATATACCTGCGGTGGAAGACAGTGGAAGAGGTCAGCATTGTCTGCCACCACACACAGCAATCAACAACCTACCAACCAACCCTCCCTCGCCGTGATCTACAGTATCTGTATGTGACGACTGAGGTGAAGTAAAAACATCAAGAACGAATTTAGCATTAGTAGAAAAATGGCACTGTTTGTCTGAACATGTGGCTCTTAAAAGCATTTGTTGTCATTTTTGCATTACTGTGTTTTCCTAAACATATTGTGACTACCAGTGCCTTTTACCATGTTCACGCTCTTCACTCAACCAGGAAAACGAGGACAAGAACGCGCTTCAGAACCACAGCCAGCTCCATGGGTCGTTCAAAAGGGATGAGGCTCCTCAACTCGACAGGGCCAGCACGCATATCAGTCTGCCATCCTGAGCATCAGTCTGGTGAGTAGCGGGTCTTGGGTGCCTAATTTCATGTACAGTATCTCTGCATATCCAGAGTCTGACCATGCTGGGAATTCTTCCAAGTGAGGAGCACCACCCAACAAGGCCCACTGCCAAACTTTAACTGCATCTCTAAGTTCCTTGTCTTCAGCCTCCACCAGCAACGATCGTCCACTGGCTTGGGATGACCGCTGCCACCTCCAGAATCCACGGAACTGCCATGGATCTTTTAAAGTAGGTTATTAAATCTGGCACATAACTGTTCATCCCATCACTTTTACTCAAGATTTTGATGTTTCGATTGAGGACATTTTAAGAGACTAAAAAGTCTCACCAGTCTGTCCAAACAGTTTTGCCTGATGCTGTGACAAAATCTGGCTGGACGGACAGACAGACAGAAGATTTTGAGAGACTGGTTTCTGGTCCTCCAGTGTATAAAACATAATAATAATAATAATAATAATAATAATAATAATAATAATAATAATAATAATAAGCACATTTTGAGAGTTTTACGTTTTTGTGATGTCATTTCAAAAATAATGACAACTTTGGTTCGACATGACATATCATGACTCTGTGTGTGTGGGAAACACTGATATACAGTATATAGACTTGTTGTACTTCATTAACAGTACAGAGGATGCCACTTCATCACATTTCCTGGTTCTTCACAAGTCTCCTGTAGTGATCCAGTTCAAACCTGGGACAAATGCAGTCGAGTCAGAGTAAAAAGCTGAGGATGGATTAGCACAATCCTGAAGTTTGTAGTGCATTTAAAGGGATTATAGTGGCTAGCACAGAAGCTAATCCTATTAAAGCAGGACTCACGGAGAACCCCTTGATCCCTCTGCTCCCTCTTTGGCTGCTTGAATGTTTAATGACTCTGGAATTAATTAAGGTCAGACTATCTGACCGTTCCAGCGAGAAAGACCGCTCCTCTCAGCTAACATCCTGATAATAAGAAGAAGGCTGCTTTTCCAACCTTGCTGAGGCATGATAAACTGCGACCGCGCGTGTTTTGACAGCCGTCTGAAGGTACATTATTCGTTTGTACCTCGTACACCTAATTGGATTGATTTTCGCCTTGGGAGGCCGTCGCCCATGGAAACCACTTTGACTTCTCTACTTCGCTCTTCTGATGTGGACTTGTATCAGGCTGACCTGCAAATGTCTAAGCACTGTGTGGTCAGGAGGACGAGACGGAGGGCTGTAATCCGTCCATCAATTTGATGGACAGGTCGTACTGGTTACCGTGACTGAATTGCTGCTGGGAGACTCTGAGAGATGTTCACAGCGGGTTGAGGTTGAGAGCTTGATCTCGGGATCTTGTCTACTGGAAAAACAAATACAGTAGCAAATGGCGAAAGAAACATGGGTACGTATTAAAAGATACAGTATATGTGATGGCTTGGGAGAAGTGCTCACATGGTTTTAAAAGCTCAAGCAGATGTAACATTAGGGCATTTTAAAGAGATCATAAAGTATGTAAATATTTCATTTCAATCCCAATGAAAGACATCTACTACTACGTTGATTAGCGCATCTACTGAAAGAAAAAAAAAGAAAAAAGATATATTACTAACACTGGGTACTTTGGACAGCCTTTCCCAAGTCAGTTAATAACTTTTAATAACAGTTCATAACTTCACTTTGAAGTAGTAGCCTATGAAATAAAAATAATTAAGACACAACTCTGATGTTCATATTCAAGTTAATGGTTACACAATTAGCATTTTTAACTCTATGCTATACAATTATACTGTACAACCCCAATTTCACAAAGGTTTTGGACGTATGGATAATGGCAGTAAAGCCAAAAAAAGGGTCATTTGTAAAGTCTCTTTATCTTTGGCTATGTTGAATACTCTAGAACAATTTACCATGCCACTTCATGGTTCATGTTGGAACTGCTGCAATGTGTAATCAGCATTTCTGTTAATAACACTTTAAGCATTCAGTCACTAAAGACACCAATTGGTCAAGTTTGGGAGACTCCCCCATTCTTCCATTACATACGGGTCATCATTAGTGCAATTGTACCAGGTCTTCGTTGCCATATTTTGCATTTTATAATGTACTGTAAAACACATTCCCAGTTGGAGCAGGCAGGCAGGCCAGTCTAGCAGCAGTATTCTGTGCAAGCAGCCATGCATGTGTAATCAGAGCAGAATGCGGTTTGGCAGGGTCCTGATGGAAATCTCTGAAAAAGATTTTTTTTTTTTTTTTTTTTTTGGATTTGTTTGTATGGCAGCATATGTTACTCCAAAAAAAAAAAACAACAACAACATACTTTTCTGTGCCCTCACAGATATGCAGTTTCCCTTGCCGCGGGCACTGGCACACCCACATACCATGACTGACTCGGGCTTTTGGACCTGATGCTGATAACAGCTTGGATGATCCTTTTCCTCTTTGTCCTGGAGAACATGAAGGCTGTTGGTTCCATGAAATATTTGAACCGTCGACGCATTGGAGCACAAAACACATCTCCATTATGTGCCACTGTTTCCACCTTAGATGAGACAAATCCAAGGGAAGTCTTGGACAGTATTGACGCAGGGCTTCCTTAAGCTTTAATTTGCCGCTGCTTAATGCAGTGACAAACGGTGTTACAGAACAAATGCTATACCAAAGTGTTCCCGATTACTGATTGGAAGGTCGGTGGTTTGAGCCCCAGCTCCACTAGGTTGCCGCTGTTGGGCCCTTAAGCAAGGCCCTTAACCCTGTCTGCTCCAGGGGGGCCCTGAAGCCTACCTCAGTCTACTAACAAGAAGCAGGGATATGGGAAGAATAAAGAATTTCACTGTGCATTAATGTCTATGTGATGAATAAAGTCTTAACGTTTCCATTGGGGTTTCCATACTGTTTCAACATTTTTTGGAATTGGGGTCGTAAAAGAGGAAATACATGATCTGGTGTCACCCATATGAGGTTTTTGTCTCATGTTGTTAGGAATGATGTTATTCTCACGACTGCTCGAGGAGGACCAACCAGATCACATATTTGATTTGAAACACTACAACGGTTTGGTACCCCATCCAGGGTGAACGCCGCCTCACGCCCCAAGTCTCCTGGGATAGGCTTCAGACCCCCCACGACCCTGTATACAGGATAAAGCGGTGTAGATGATGAGTGAGAATGAGAGATTTGGAAGAGCTTTTATACAACCCTCCCATTCTTATCCTGGCACTAAGGATGCCTTGCAACCTAAAGGCTGGGTATCAGACATGAGCTTTTTCCGCATGGAAGCTGAGAAGCTGCCCGCTGCACCACAAGTGCCACTTTTCATGTTTGAGTTGGATATTCCAATAAAGCTGCTTTGTGAACAGAGCTCCATGAATTAACAGGGGAAATGGGAGCTCTCAGTTTGATTATCAACCTCATCTACATCATTCTGGGTGGTTTATCCTCAGGTCTCTCGTTGAGTTTAAACAAAAGTCTAACCATCCTTTCTACACTCGACTGATCACATTCATGCTAACATCCATGGAGAGAAAAATCACTCGCTGAAGAATCCATTTGCTTTTCCGGTTTGTGAGTGAAAATCAAAGCTTCGAAAGGGGATCTATGATGCAAAAAAACACTTTTTAGCCATGTTTTTAACATTCACGTGCTTCTGTTTTTTTTTGTTTTTTTTTTCCATTTTCCATTGGCCAGGTTTTAAACGAGCCAAACTGATTCAGCTTCTAATATGACCTCATATAAGCAGAGCCCCACCCCCATCTTGTTGCTCAGCTCTTCTGTTCTCTGGCTCAGCATTAGCTGATTCACACAGACACAGAAAGACATTTTCAGGTGTGAAACCTTGCGTTATCTGAGGGCCAATTCAGTTGGCGTATTAACGCGCACATAATCAGGGGGAGCTCTGAGACCTGTGTGAACTAGTTAAAGTATTAGGAATACATGTGACCTTTAGCGTTAACATTGACATTACATTTAGGCATTCGGCAGACGCTCTGATCCAGAGAGATGCACACGTTTCCGTGCTAGGATCGATCCTTACACTGGGGTAACCCAAGTTAATCGGAGCGGAGAAGTGCGGGTTATGTGGGAGAACTTGGGAAGGTTGAAACCAAGACGTACTGCCACTTAAAAGTGAGAGGTGCAGACCTTTAAAGTGTTTTTATTTGAACAAATGAAACGTGAAAACCCGGTTGCCTGTACAGTGTGTACACGGCGCTCTCCTCTGTTCTGATGATGATGAAGCGGAGCAGGAGGACGCCAGACATTTTGGATTTTCTGTTCAGAAATTCAGACAAATGAAGACATCTTAAAGTAAGTGGACTTGAGTGCGGTGTTTCTTTACAATGTACTGTACTCTCTCAGAGACGCTGTATATTTTCATAGATAACGTAAAGCCAGATTCCTTGGGCGCTTATTCAGAACGTAGCTATAGCAACATCTCACCCACCAGTTTTTCATCATTTATTCACCATGCCAAGTTTGAAATACTTTTGATCTCTTTGATATTATTTACATCATTTTATTATTAATACTGTATGATTCCACAAACCAGGATTCCATAATCCATGAGTAATAATCCAGAAAAAAAAAAATGTTTCTTCTGCATCTCATATTACGGTAATGTACCTGCTACAGCTCATGTCGAAAATACTGTATTACTCTGAAAGGAAACTAATGTTTTTACTCCCAGCTTTAAAAACCCTGAAAAAAACGTAAGCAGAACAGATCTGTGCTGGCAACACAACATAGTCCATTGATGTTTAAAACAATATATGTGCTTATATGGCAGCCATGTGCCGGTGTGTGTTTTAATGGAGAGGCTTCAGACTTGTCACTCAGATATGTCAGGGAGAATGAAAGTTATCATTACTTTTATAACGGGGAAATCTTAACCCTACCGGAATATGGGAATGTCATTTTAGGAATGGATATTATTATTATTATTATTATTATTATTATTATGTTTTGGTCATAAAAACAATCAAAAACAAACAGAAATACATATTGTCATGTGTATTTGTGACATTTATTTCTCTCTCTCTCTTTTTTTTCTTTTGCTCAGTCATGTTTGTATAGTTGTTTAAAATGAACTAAAATTCAGTTTATCATATTACCCATTCTGTGCTGAAGAACAGGACATGTCACTCGATACGGCACAATCCTGAGCCCTATATATATATATATATATATATATATATATATATATATATAATAACTATAAATGTGGACAAAATTGTTGGTACCCTTCAGTCAAAGAAAAGAAAACTCACGATGACTTTAATCTGGCAAAGTAATAATGAATAAGAATTCTATGAATGTTAACCAATGAAAGTCAGACATTGCTTTTCAACCATGCTTCAACGGAATTATTTTTAAAAAATGAACTCATGGAACAGGCCTGGACAAAAATGATGGCACCCCTAACTTGATAGTTTGTTGCACAACCTTTTGAGGCAATCACTGCAATCAAACGATTCCTGTAACTGTCACTGAGACTTCTGCACCTCTCTGCAGGTATTTTGGCCCACTCCTCATGAGCAAGCTGCTCCAGTTGTTTCCGGTTTGAAGGGGGCCTTTTCCAGACAGCATGTTTCAGCTCCTGCCAAAGATGCTCAATAGGATTGAGGTCAGGGCTCATAGAAGGCCACTTTAGAATAGTCCAATGTTTTCCTCTTAGCCATTCTTGGGTGTTTTTAGCTGTGTGTTTTGGGTCATTGTCCTGTTGCAAGACCCATGACCTGCGACTGAGACCCAGCTTTCTGACACTGGCCAGCACATTTCTCTCTAGAATCCCTTGATAGTCTTGAGATTTCATTGTACCCTGCACAGATTCAAGACACCCTGTGCCAGATGCAGCAAAGCAGCCCCAGAACATAACAGAGCCTCCTCCATGTTTCACAGTAGGGACAGTGTTCTTTTCTTCATATGCTTCATTTTTCCGTCTGTGAACATAGAGCTGATGTGCCTTGGCAAAAAGTTCCATTTTTGTCTCATCTGTCCATAGGACATTCTCCCAGAAGCTTTGTGGCTTGTCAACATGTAGTTTGGCATATTCCAGTCTGGCTTTTTTATGATTTGTTTTCAACAATGGTGTCCTCCTTGGTCGTCCCCCATGTAGTCCACTTTGGCTGAAACAACGACGGATGGTGCGATCTGACACTGATGTTCCTTGAGCATGAAGTTCACCTTGGATCTCTTTAGAAGTCTTTCTGGGCTCTTTTGTTACCATTGGGATTATCCGTCTCTTTGATTTGTCATGAATTTTCCTCGTTGGCCACGTCCAGGGAGGTTGGCTACAGTCCCATGGATCTTAAATTTCTGAATAATATGTGCAACTGTAGTCACAGGAACATCTAGCTGCTTGGAAATGGTCTTATAGCCTTTACCTTTAACATGCTTGTCTATAATTTTCTTTCGAATCTCCTGAGACAACTCTTTCCTTCGCTTCCTCTGGTCCATGTTGAGTGTGGTACATACCATGTCACCAAACAACACAGTGACGACCTGGAGCCCTATATATAGGCCCACTGACTGATTACAAGATTGTAGACACCTGTGATGCTAATTAGCGGACACACCTTGAATTAACATGTCCCTTTGGTCACATTATTTTCAGTATGTTCTAGGGGTACCATCATTTTTGTCCAGGCCTGTTCCATGAGTTTATTTTTTTAAATAATTCCGTTGAAGCATGGTTGAAAAGCAATGTCTGACTTTCATTGGTTAACATTCATAGAATTTTTTTAAAATTATTACTTTTGTCAGATTAAAGTTATTTATGTGACCATTGTGAGTTTTTCTTTCATTGACCGAAGGGTACCAACAATTTTGTCCACGTGTGTATAGTGTGTTTATAAAAAATAAACAAACAAACAAAAAAAACCTCAAAACAAATAACGGCTAAAATGCTCTGAGCTTTAAGGGCTACACCTTATCACTTGTTTTTCATTTTTTCATGAATTATTTAGCCAGTGCGTGTGTGAACTTGTGCAGTATTATAACCCGAGTCGTCCTGTTTACTTAAACAGCCTTTATTATAGAGCATTAGGACTGATGAATGCATCCACACGGCTCGGGATAACGAGGATTACGATTTTCTTTATCATTTGGCCCAATATTCATAATCGAATATTCTCAACCAATTTATACAGAATGCTGAATAGGGAGCTCGTGCCTTAATGCACCACAGCGGATAAAGACCAACACTAAGCCGAGCTCAGTAATATCACACACATCAGAGAGGTACATATATTACTGTTAATGCTAGAATATCTGTGTGTAATTACTCTGATCAGTTTTCTTTCTAAGAAACATTTTCCCCTTTAGTCTCTTTTTACATTTAGACATGTTTAAATCTAGATAACGTAATATAATTATTATTTTTTTTAAACCTGAGACGCTCTGGCTTGTGTGGGATTTTAGAAAAAGAAAATAAACTGATTAATAAACCAAACAAGCTCTGTATTCTTTATATTATAAAGAAAATTACTGCAATCCAGAATGATTTTCTGGATGGAATCTGGGACGAAAAGCTCAAAAGAAGACTCGATGTCCTGCACACGAGTAACTGCTATCCATGTTGGCCCAGGTTGCCTACTTATCACATTGGCAGACATGCAGGGTGGCTCATTTCTTGGGCAAGAAGACCAATCAATCTCACCATTTTGTAGCATCCATATTTTTTCTGGAGCTTCTGTTTCTGGAGCTGGGCTGGTTCTGCTGGTTCTGCTGGTTCTGCTGGTAGTTCGACTTTGGAACTAGCTGATAATCAGTCTCAACCTTTCCTTCAAAGTCACTGTCAGACTCTGAATGTTCAGAAATGTGAATGGGATATGAAAAATGCGATAGAGTAGAAGCAAATAAAGATTGGTTCGCACAAGACCGAGAGTAAAGTGTGTGGGATCGTGAGAGCAGACGAGAGTCGGTGATTGAATTTTGCCACAATGTTGTATGACAATGTTTTCAACCTTGTGTGGGATGACAGAGCCAAAACACAAAACTCATACTCTCTCTCTCTCTCTCTCTCTCTCTCTCTCTCACACACACACACACACACCCAGACAGGAGGAGAACAGCGTGAAGGTACACAGGACCTACAATTTTCACACTTTTATTAGCCCATGGTCCAGTTGGACCCGAACATCCTGAACATAATATAAATGTGTAGGGGGCGTGTACAGGGCGTGGTCATTAACAATGTTTTCAGATATATGCTCTTCACAGGACATGGGCCAAGGCCAATTAGTCTGAAAAAAATAATGTATCATTTTTAACTTTTAATAAAACATGAAACTGGTGCCACAGACCCGAACACCACACACACAAGGGTTAAACACCCAGCACTTCCTCGCCTCGGAACTAGAATATGTTTTATTTATTTATTACAATAAATCAACAGCCTTAAATATTGATGCTATAGATGGTTCTATACAAATTAAGAAGTCCGAAGCATGATGAACTCCATGTGCCAGACCTTTTTAGCTGTTCAGTGTCCGCGGAGCAACACTGCCATCCGCGGAGCAACACTGCCATCTAGGAGACGTGTTCAGGAAGTACCTTCTGAAGAATGGAACTGGTGTTAATGGGTAACTCATATGAGGATCTTCTGATCTTCAGCTCCACTAAATCATGGGATAGCGAAGAGTTTCTAGATTTCTTTTAAATCCATTCTAGAACCTAAAAGCAGGTATAATATTAATACTGCAATGTTACCGAACATTTTACTGAGATATTGTGATGGGTATCACCTTTTTACTTCAGTTGATTCCATGGCACCGTAGTTTGTCTGTTGCATACAATAAACGAAACAAGTGTCTTAAGAAAGTAAGGAGAGCAAGCGGTGAGACCTGACCTTAGTGGTAATTTATGTATATACAGTATATGTTTATATTATATATACTGAATTGAGATACAAAGCATGTAGAAGTCATATGTGACTACATGATAGCTGTAGAACAGTGACATCTGCTGGAGAATTGGTGAATTTCAGGTTAACATGGATACCCTTTCATTGCTGAGAAAAATCTACTACTGTAAGGTTTCACATTTTTATTTTTATTTCTTTCTTTTTTAAGCTTGTTTTCATGTAAATTAATTTTCATCCTTTTGTCATACAATCAAACACAACAACACGATTGTCACAATGTCAGTGTTTACACTGGTGACATAAGGAACTTTTTAAGCTCATAGAGAAAAGTTGTATATAAAAAGCTATATAAAAGGTTGCTACATGAAAAAAACAGGTAATTTTAAAAAGTAAAAGAGAAATATTTTAATGAAAGACAAAAAATAGTAAAATGTTTAAACGATAAAAAATATAACAATTTCTTTGTTCAAAAACTATACTGTATTTTATTTTTTAAAAATTATTATTATCATTTTTTAGGAAATGCTCTGCTGAGCTACACTGCTGTTTGATATTTAGATACAATTCTGTCTGTCATTTTTCTTAATGAATGATGACACACAGCTGAGTGTTTTGGCCCTCGTATGCAGCATTACAGGGATTTAGAAGTTCTTTTAAACTGCTAAGCAAACTCTACTACCACTACTCCACCACTAGGGGGCAATAATGACCAATCACTGCTCGTTTTACACTTACACATTTTTTTTTTCTTTTTTTAAATAAATGCTTTATTCATCAATTGCACAATTTACAGGAATGTTAATCTCCATTATAATAATAACAATATGTGCATTTTCCAGCATTTGCAGGTGTTTTAACATAAATAAAACATAAACAAGACTCACATCGTCACATTTTGCCAGGGGAAGTACGAATTTACAAAAAGATATCAAAGTGTTTACAACCATTCACAGTTTTTGTTGCCTTTTGATTAAGGGAATGCTTAATCGTGTTGAGATATTGCTTGACCTCATTGTTAAAAGCAAAAAAAGAGGTTTTGGAATGCGCAAACTTACATTTATGGATGTAATATTCTGCCAACAGAATAATGAGAGCTGCATGAGGACCAGCGAGGCCAGGTCAGAGTCAACAGTGACCTCTCAGAACCCTTTCCCATCCTCAACGGAGTGAAGCAGGGGTGTGTCCTAGCGCCGACTCTCTTCAACATCTTCTTCAGTATGATGTTGAAGCAGGACACTGAAGATCTTGATGAAGATGACAGCGTCTACATCCGGTACCGTCTCGATGGCAGCCTGTTCAACCTCAGACGGCTGCAGGCCCACACAAAGACACACGAACAAATGATCAGGGAGCTCCTCTTCGCTGACGATGCTGCACTTGTTGCTCACTCAGAGAGAGCACTGCAGCGCATAACATCCTGCTTTGCAGACGCTGCCCAGCTCTTTGGACTTGAAGTCAGCCTCAAAAAGACGGAGGTCCTCTACCAGCCAGCACCCAAGGACGAATACCACCTCCCTCACATCAAGATTGGTGACACGGAACTGAAGACAGTCCATCAGTTCACCTACCTGGGGTGCACCATCACATCAGACGCCAAAATTGACAAGGACATCGACAGCAGGCTAGCGAAGGCAAGCAGTGCTTTTGGCCGGCTGTGCAAGCGGGTGTGGAACAACAAGCACCTGAAGCAAGACACCAAGATAAGTGTCTACAGAGCCATCGTCCTCACCACTCTCTTGTATGGCTCAGAGTCGTGGGTCACCTACAGTAGCCACGTACGACTCCTTGAACGCTTCCATCAGCGCTGCCTCCGCACCATCCTTGGCATCCACTGGAGTGACTACGTCTCCAATGTTGAGGTCCTGGAGCGGGCAGGGGTCATTAGCATTGAGGCCATGCTGCTAAAAATACAACTTCGCTGGGCAGGGCATGTCTACAGGATGGAGGACACTCGCCTACCAAAAGTCACCCTGTATGGTGAGCTAGCCGGTGGTCATCGGGACAGAGGGGCACCAAAGAAGCGGTACAAAGATCGCCTAAAATGGAGCCTGAATGCCTGTCACATTGATGACCGCCGGTGGTCCACCCTTGCTGCTGACCGCGATGCCTGGCGCTCCACCATCCTCACAGCTGTCTCCTCCTTTGAAGACTCCCGTATCGCCAACCTGAAGGACAAGAGACTCAGGAGGAAGAACCGCAACACCACAGCACCCAACACTGACCAAACGCTACCTTGCAGTCGCTGCCGGCGTACCTGTCTGTCACGGATTGGTCTACTCAGCCATGAGCGCACCTGCAAACGACGTGGACAGCCACCCTTGTGATCTTCGTTCGCGAAGCCAAGCCATGATATATACTGAATTGAGATACAAAGCATGTAGAAGTCATATGTGACTACATGATAGCTGTAGAACAGTGACATCTGCTGGAGAATTGGTGAATTTCAGGTTAACATGGATACCCTTTCATTGCTGAGAAAAATCTACTACTGTAAGGTTTCACATTTTTATTTTTCTTTCTTTCTTTTTTAAGCTTGTTTTCATGTAAATTAATTTTCATCCTTTTGTCATACAATCAAACACAACAACATGATTGTCACAATGTCAGTGTTTACACTGGTGACATAAGGAACTTTTTAAGCTCATAGAGAAAAGTTGTATATAAAAAGCTATATAAAAGGTTGCTACATGAAAAAAAACAGGTAATTTTAAAAAGTAAAAGAGAAATATTTTAATGAAAGACAAAAAATAGTAAAATGTTTAAACGATAAAAAATATAACAATTTCTTTGTTCAAAAACGATACTGTATTTTATTTTTTTAAAATTATTATTATCATTTTTTAGGAAATGCTCTGCTGAGCTACACTGCTGTTTGATATTTAGATACAATTCTGTCTGTCATTTTTCTTAATGAATGATGACACACACAGCTGAGTGTTTTGGCCCTCGTATGCAGCATTACAGGGATTTAGAAGTTCTTTTAAACTGCTAAGCAAACTCTACTACCACTACTCCACCACTAGGGGGCAATAATGACCAATCACTGCTCGTTTTACACTTACACATTTTTTTTTTCTTTTTTTAAATAAATGCTTTATTCATCAATTGCACAATTTACAGGAATGTTAATCTCCATTATAATAATAACAATATGTGCATTTTCCAGCATTTGCAGGTGTTTTAACATAAATAAAACATAAACAAGACTCACATCGTCACATTTTGCCAGGGGAAGTACGAATTTACAAAAAGATATCAAAGTGTTTACAACCATTCACAGTTTTTGTTGCCTTTTGATTAAGGGAATGCTTAATCGTGTTGAGATATTGCTTGACCTCATTGTTAAAAGCAAAAAAAGAGGTTTTGGAATGCGCAAACTTACATTTATGGATGTAATATTCTGCCAACAGAATAATGAGATTAATAATGAAAGTTTCATTAGGCCTAGTTTTAGTTCTGTTGAGGTCATAAAGGCCAAAAAGAACATCCTTCCAAAATAACTTGAAGTCTTTCTCAATTTTTTCAGCAATAAAAATACAAATGTCAGACCAGATTTATTCCAGTATGGAACCACATACGGGACTGTGACGATATCTGTTTTGAACAAGGATCTAATTAGTTTATTGTTCTTTCAAGGTTAGTCATTGTGTGTCCAATCTTGGCTGAGCTCTAAATAACATGCAGACACCATGAGAAATCGCTCCAAAGACTTTGGCATAATCTCCAGGAGACACAGGAATTTTATTCTTCTAGAAACTCACTATAAGAGCAAAGACAACCTGCCTTGTTAAATAATTGGTCAACAAAAATAATGTTATTATTAAACCAGTAATCAATAAATAAAGATTTGTGTTTAAACACTATGTCTCTGTTGTTCCATATATAATATTTGTTGGGCGAAAAGTTATGCTTGAAAATAAGAGACCATGAAAGGAGGCCTGGCGGCGAAAGAATGACGTTTTTATCGGGACTTTATCAATATTGTAATTACAGGTTAAGAAAAAACTCAACCCACCCAGTTTTGACAGAATATGACAGGGTATGACATTCCAAATAGAGTTAGGGTTTTTTAAATGTTTTAACCAATTTACTTAAAAGTATTATTAAGAGTGCAGAAATCAATCAAGTTTAATCCACCCTTTTCTTAGTCATCTGTTAGAACAGATTTCTTCACATGATGAGATCTGTTTTTCCATATGAAGTTATAGAGTAGCTTGTCCATCTCAGTAATACGTTTTTTGTTCACATACAGAGATAGAGCTGGATATGTCAATACGCCTGTGATGTATGTGATAAGCCTTCTGCCTTAGACAGTAGCGTTCTGCCTCTGAGGGAGAGATCCCGTAACAGCCACTGGTTCAGCTTCTTTTTTTTTTTTTTTTTAGTTCTTTGAATAATAGGGTCGAAGTTCAATGAAGCCCTTCTTTGTTGGCCGGTCCTTGGTAATTGTAATACCTAAGTGAACAAGTTCATTTTTGACTGGAATACTACAAATGGACGATTTCATGCAGTCCTTAATGGACATGATTTCACACTTATTGAGATTCAGCTTTAAGCCAGAGGCCAAGGAAAAATTTTCTATAGTATTTATTGCACCAGAGACTTGATATTCATCTCTAAGAAAGAGAGTAGTATTGTACGTACAGATTTATTCTTATAAGATTTTTGTGAATGGTTGAAATAAGACAAATTGCATTCTGGGATTGTAAAGTTACAAAATGAATGAAACAATAGGACTGCACAATCAATCAATAAAAAAAAAAAAAAAATCACAATATTATCCAGACACGCGATCACATTACTACTGACTTCCCATGGAGACAAATCATAACATGCAGTTATGAACAAAACCAGACATACAGGCAAAGATTCATTCATGCAAATGTATGTGAACTGTGGGAAAATCTGATGATTTCTCACTTAAATAACAACAACAACAACAACAACAACAACAACAATAATAACAATAATAATAATAATAATAATAATAATGTATTTTACCTTCACAGTACTGAATATAAGTGAAGTATTATTTGGCAATAGGCCTTTATTTAATCTTCTCCAATGGTGCCAATACTTTAAAGCAGTACATAAACGTCGTCAGTGCATTTAATATTAATATGTACATCAGTAATTCATCTATATCAAATAACCAACAATAACATATGACCTAGTGAAAAAAGACAAATCTAGATATTTTATTCACATGTTTGTGACTCATATCGAGGGCACGCGCGCCGCCTCCGTGCGCGTTCTGTAAACCCGCGCGCGTGTTACGTCACCCGGAAGTAGATCCTGGAATTGACTTATTGACTATTTTTTTTATAATAATAATAATAATAATAATAATCGTTTTTGTATCGACTAGTTGTTCTGTTTTAGACATTAAAAACGTTTTATGGTAGACTTATATATATATATATATATATTCTGTATTTGATTTTTACAATGTCTACGCGTAACAAACCGACAGTAGGCGGCGCTGTTGCTAGGCAATAGTTTTCATGGCAACGGTAAACAAAGTGACCCGCGTGTATAAAAGCGTCAGTAGAGAGATTGGAACTGAGCCATTTTTTTTTTAAGCCGAGTATTTGTGTTGTATTATTGTGTAAAGGACACCATGTCGGGGGTCATTAATCCTCCTGAGAGCATTTATAACCTGATTCCCAAAGAGGAGGTGAAGCTGGAAAAACCTCCCAGGTAAAATTATTATTATTATTATTATTATTATTATTATTATTATTTAGGCAGGTGGCCCTAAAAAAATCTATCATCCTGAGACTCTACTGATGTGTACACTATCATTTTTACTGACTCTCTTTATTTATAGCTGATAACTATAACTTTAATCAACGTCTTTAACCAGAAAGAAATTTGACAAAAGAATTACACAGCGGTAAAAAGCGAAGTTTCCTATTGCGAAACACGTTGTCCCATGCATAATATAAATGCAGATAATCCACTATAATCATATCTTATATAATAAAATAAAAAAACAATCAAAACATATAGAAAAGACGTAAATGAAGTTAAATATGAAATTAATAGACATTAAACCTCACTTAACCTAAATTCATGATTCCTCTTGGCATCGGCTGCTTCAGAAACCAAACTGCTCCTTTTTCTTCTTGCTAACTTACATTCTTGGTATCCATGCTGATATGTCCTTGCTAAATCTTGCACAAATTGCAAAAAAAAAAAAAAAAGATTTGTAAACTTGTTTCACTTGGCTTTTCACTGATGCAAACAAGTTTTGATCAGCTCCCGGACTGTTACAGAAGGACCGACTCAACAAACAGAGTTTGTTTAAAATTGTTGTTTAAAAATGATAAACAACAGTATTATGATGAGAAGTGAATGAGTGAACAGGAAAGTCAGCTGTTATATTGTTGGAGCTGGTGGATCAGGAATGGTGGAATGGGTAGGCAGGAATTGGGTAGGCAGGAATACCCAATGGTGGAATGGGTAGGCAGAATGGGTAGGCAGGAATTGGGTAGGCAGGAATTGGGTAGGCAGGAATACCCAATGGTGGAATGGGTAGGCAGGAATTGGGTAGGCAGGAATACCCAATGGTGGAATGGGTAGGCAGAATGGGTAGGCAGGAATTGGGTAGGCAGGAATTGGGTAGGCAGGAATACCCAATGGTGGAATGGGTAGGCAGGAATTGGGTAGGCAGGAATTTTTTTGGTGGAATGGGTAGGCAGTGGAGCTTGGAGAAACAAATAGACGAGGAGCCACGGATACAGGAGATAGTGTGGATCCAGGAAACACGGGTGAATGATATGTTTTGAGAAGTGAAATGTGAAAAGTGGGGTGAATTCTGTATGTGCGCAGTTAGCTTAACTTGTATGTGACCAGGTTGACCTGAGACATGATTTTGAAGGGACCAATGAAGCGGGGACTCAGCTTCTTACAGGGCAGCTGAAGACAGATGTCTTTTGTGGAGAGCCAAACGTTCTGTCCTGGATGGAAGGCAGGGGCATCTGCTCTCCTCACATTATCTGTGATCCGTTGTCTTCTAACTGATGTCTGTAGTTGTTTCAAACCCTCTCACTCTCCTGGAACCAGCGTGTTACTGCTGATACTTCCGGAACGGGCCAGGTCCGGATGGCTTCCACTTTCTTCTCCTCCATTTGGATACCCTGTGGGCTGATGCGGTAACCAAGAAACTGTACAGCGGATTGATGGAAGGAACATTTTTCTGCTTTTAGAAACAACTTGTGGGTTCTGAGTCTTCGGAGGACCTCAGTCACATGGAGATGGTGTTCAGTCTTGTTCTGGGAGTAGATGATATCATTGTCACGGACTAACCGGAGATGAAGCAGAAGACTTAGCAGTTAGCCCTGTAGCGTGGATGGTAAACCCAAACGCGGAAGTAGCGCGAGTAGGCAGGATAACCACGCTAGTTATTCTTAGAACTCTCCCGAAGCGAGAGCAAGAGTTTACACAAATAAACCCGCGTTCTAAATACACACACCCAATCAGAAGCGATAACCCAAGAAAGTGAGTACTCACGTTTGGACGAGCGAGGCGTCGGCGATAGCATGGGCATAACTCAATGACTGAGCGATGTGATGCGTCATCTTGTTTCCTTTTATGCTTCCTGAAACCCGACCGTATTACTTCCGGGTCCTAGTGCCGGTCGTGTTATGAGTGTGCATGACAATCATCAATGTAGACCAGCATAAATCGGTTCAAATACTTCCGTAATACCTCGTTCATATGCTCCTGAAACACAGAGGGAGCACTGACCAATTCTGACTCACTGTATTTTCCCTTTGGGCACTGGTTCACCTGGAAGAAGATTGATCTCAGTCCCATGGCTTATGAGTAGGTAGTTGCGTGGCTCGTCTTGGACAGAAAACATCCTGGAAATGGGAGTAGATGTCTGGGATAACTGTAGATTGTTGGTTACTTGGGTTTACTATTGAAAATTAAATTGAATGTTTTTATGGAATTCTTACATTAATTATATAATAAATCAATATTATCAAGAACAAAGTGCAATATATAAACTTACAGCTGAATTTGAAATTTTATTGTTATAGTCTTATATTCTGGTGCTTAAATCCGTCTTCTCTTTATTTTTGTGTTCCTGTATTATATATTCATTCTACTTTATCTATCTTTTCTTATCACTGACACCGAGACTTTCTGCACAAAGAATTCCCAGGTGCTTATACTGTCAGTATGTGTAGAAATGACAAATAAAGTCTCTTGAATCTCTCTTCATGATCATGATAAGAATGACTATTTTGTTATTTTCTGAGATGAAATTGCAAATCAGTGTTTATTATGAAGAGTCATTTATTCTTTTAAATCCTGCTGTATCTGGTGTTATACGCTAAAATGCTCACCCAACACCACCCACCTCCCCACAATGGATTACCCACCTGAATCGCTATCAAAATAAAAAAATTAAAAAAAATTTCCAACTGCATTTACCAGCAGTTGGAATTCAGTAGGTTGCATTACCAGCAGCATGTTATTCATGTTGTATGCTGAATATGAATGATGATGTCGCTAAGCTCAATGTCACATTCACATGTGTTTGAAATTATTAAAAGATGCTAAATATCATTTTCTAAAGTATGTATTTATTTATTTATTTATTTATTTCAACTTACTTAACATCATTGGCCTGTGGGAGAATTAATCCACATCCCTACATTCCCATTATAGTATGTACAGTATATTAAGACATGATTAGAAGAACATTGTACAGTTTTAATGTTTTAATAATATGCACTATGCTGGAAAAAATGGTAAGAAAGAAAGTCTTATATAATGCTTATGTGTGTAAGGAATAAATTACCATGTTTGATGCTGATTTAGGAAACTAATCAACTAATCAGGTTGGTGTGAGCAGTGTTACCAAATTCAAATTCAAACTTTATTTGTCCCCTGCACAGTACGATATGCAGTGAAATGCTTAAATGCTTAGTCATCTCACTGTTTAATTAATTAAAGGTCACATGTCATATGTGTTAGCCGTTTATGATTCTGTATGATTGATGTTACTGTTTATAGATTGCAGGAAGAGTAAAAATAACAATCATGTCTAGCGTGGTCAGGGGGATGAGGTGTTGTGTGATGTGATGATGTCATGCTTATTTACAGGTACACATCAAAGTTCAGAAATCAGGTAAAGCAGGAGAAGCAGCAGAACAAAGCGTTCAACAAGACCATGGGTCCATCTAAAGTGGACGTACCTCCTCCAGAGAAATACCTGCTGAAACACTCAAAAGCGCCCCAACTGCCTGAGAGTAAGAGTCGACTCTGATTACTAACTAATGTCATAAAGATCATATTATCTTATTGGATTTTTGTACGTTAACACTAATAAGAGGGCGAGAGACTCTGTCCAGCATTCAAATGAATTAAAGTGTTTCACCACAGAGAGGAAATAAAATAAGCATTAATTATTAAAGTTCGGGCAGAACATCCTTAACTAAGGAAACAGGGGCTTTTGTCCAACCAGAAACCTTTACTGTCATGCACACTCGTAACACGACCGGCACTAGGACCTGGACGTAATACGGTCGGGTTTTCAGGAAGCATAAAAGGAGACAAAATGGCGCTTCACATTGCTCAGTCATTGAGTTCGCCCATGCCTTGTCTGACGCTACGCCGACTATTCTGTGAGGACTCACCGATTCTGGTTGCTTCTTTGATTGAGTGTGTGTTGCTAGAACGCGGGTTTATTTGTGTAGATCCTTGCTCTTCGTGTAAGAGAGTTCTGAAACTAATCGCGTGGTTATCCTGCCTACTCGCCCTGCTTCCGCGTTTGGGTTTACCATCCACGCTACACGGACCAACTGCTAAGGCTTTTCTGTTCATCCCTCGGTTGCTCGTGACATTTACTGAACGAAGGACCTTTGCCCAGCCAGAAGCTTTTGCCAAATCACAGGCTTTTGCCAACCAGGGGTTTTAATTACAGCACAAGCTTAACTAAGGTCTGCTTTTACCCAACCAGAAGATTTTGCCCAAACAGAGATTTTTTTGCCCAACCTAAAACTTGTGCCCAAAAGGGGGGCTTTTGTTCAACCAGAGGCTTTTGCTTAATCACAGGCTTTTTGCCAACCAGGCAGTTTGTAAGCAGTGTGAAGTGAAGTGTGTATGGTACAGTACATTGTTGTGCTTTCTCCTCAGAGAAGCCCTTCTCATATCAAGACGACTTCCAACCCAGGAAGCCACCCGTACCTGCTAGGACCGAGAAGCCACTCATGGGCATCTGCAGCAAAAGAGACTTTGTGAAGAGTAACGTGATGAAGAACAAAATGGCGGTTCCACATAATCCCCAGCCTGCATGCGCGCACACCAGACATGGAGATAAGCAGGTGCTACAAAACTCAGGCCTCGTCCCACAGTTCATCAAGAAGAAGGTGTGTGAGAGGAAGCTGTGAGGAACGGTAGAGCGATGGACCAAGGGATCAGAAGAATATAAAAGTGTGTGTGTGTGTGTGTGTGTGTGTGTGTTCCAGGATTTCGGTCAGACCCCGCAGTATCTGACCCAGAGGAAGGAGGAAGTGAGGAGAGCGCAGGAGGAGTACGATCAGTATGTGCAGGAGAGGATGAAGGCGGAAGCTATGAAGCAGCTCTCTGAGGAGGAACGCCAGGAAATACTGCATGTGAGCGAGAGAACAAGAGAGAATGAGAGAGAATTGCATGTTGAATATTTTTCCTTAAGATTTTTACCATTTGCAACACAGGCATCATTCAGCAGATTATAGAATAAAACGTGATCCAGGATATCTGGTTTACTCATGAACAGAATGCGAGAAGTTAAAAGGTACTAAAGGTGTGTGTGTGTGTGTGTGTGTCAGGGTCTGAAGAAGAACTGGGATGAGCTCCAACACCAGTACCAAGGCTTGTCTCTGGTCATAGATACGCTGCCTAAGAAACACAGGAAATTGCAACTGGAGGCAGAAATGAAGCAGTTGGAGAAAGACATCGAGCTAATGGAGAGACATAAAATCATCTACATCGCTAAGAGCTGATCACACCATGCATGACATCACAGATTAAATCGCACACACCCACTACAGGAACGTCAGGGACGGGAACTGCAGACACGACGGAACCGCTGACGTAAAGACGTTTATTAAAATCTAAACAAACACAAGCAAAACAACAATAAGAAATGCTAACAGAGCAAAACTGGATAACAACGACAGAATGCGAGATGCAGCTTAACTAAATACGAGAGGTTAAATAGTGACACTAATCGAGGAAGCTTATTAGGTGCAGCTGAAAACACTTACCGTGACTATGATATAGTGCAACCTGGGAAATTAAGTCAAGCACATGAAAGAAAGAGTCGGTGCCCTCAAGGGATTATCCCTGACCTACCCATCCCTACCCAAACGGTGCCACTCCAGAGTGCCACCAGTGGTCCAGGAGGCTGTGGTGCAGGGCATTGGGACTGGGTGGGAGCTTGGCTTGGCATGGTCAGAATGAACTTGGGACTGTAACCAGTGCAGCGGAGCAAACACAATATCCTCAAATTTGGACTGCGGAGCAAGCACAATGTCCTTAAACCTGGGCAGTGGAACTAGCACAAAGTCCTTGGACAAGGATAGTGTAGCAACGGCAAAGTCGTCGAACCCAGTCCTCAAAAGCCAAGTGGTTGATCAAAACTGCACAGTTGAGCGAGCGTAATGTCTCCACAGCTAGATGGTGGACACTGCATGCAGAGGAAGCACTAGCATATCCTTGGTGACAGAGAACGTTGCTGAGCTAAGTAGAGAGGCTACAATATCTGGCAGGATCAGGGCTCCATGTGGCTCCAGGTGTACATCAGGTGGACGTGCAGGGCATGGCTCGGGTGGTGCAAGGCGTGGCTCAGGACACAATACATACTGTAACTATAAGAGCTTTCAGGGCTATAAGATCTATCAGATCAGAGGACAGGACTATCAGAGCTACCACTTTGGTGGTACTTTGGTTGGGAGTTGGTGCTGGAGGTTTGCCTGTGTGAGTTGAGCCAGCGTGGTGTTGAGCACTGCTGCTTCCTTCAGAAACTCCTGCAGAAATCCGCACACATGCTGTGCTGGGAACGCAGTGCGGCATATGTACGGTACATTTGTATCACAAGCTCCTTTGCTCGCTGCTGGATGGTCCACAGCCGCCACCGAGGGTTGTCCTCAACCTGGACGCTGCCGTGCCCAGACACCTTGGTCCCTTCCTCACAGTCATTTCGGCGAGCCTTGTTACCCTGAGCTTTGTGTTTGTGCTGCTAGCTCACCTCTCCCAGTTCTCCATCCCATGGATATTGTGTTCCTCTTGATGCTTGATGCAGGACTGTGAGGTGGCTGCCGCAAAGTAGCCCCGCTGGGGTCGTCATAGCCCCAAACTAATTTTCAGGGGCGACCCATCTGCTGTGGCCTGATCTGGGTCTCACATGCTGAATAGCAATGACAGAACTCAAGACCCACGTCAGGGCATAGCGGATGGGTCGCTACCGAAAAATTGAAATCTTGTGTTTCTAAAAATTGAAATAAACATGTTAGGTTTTAACTTCATGTTTTGTTTTGTTTCTGAGCAGGAAGACGGTTCTTGTTATTCCTGTGTATCGTTGTCTTTTATACATTATTACACATTTTGCTTTTCACTGTGAAGCAACTGGGACAAATGGAGTAGTGTTTCAAGGATTGTCTATTGTACAAAGAGTAATTACTTGTGCATGACTGCGACTAATCCACTCAAACACAGAACACACACACACACACACACACACACACACACACACACACACACACACACACACACACACATTAATGTGTTCCTGCCCTTCCCTGCCCTGTCATACACCACTAATCATTTCATTAGTGCAGAATGGACTGAGTGATGAACACTTCTCCTCATGCAGGACATTTCCCTGTCCTCTGCTTCATCCGCTCTGTCTGTTTACTTTCTCCTGCTCAACTGGAGTCTTCCTTTAAACAGACCAGAGATGGAGGACACGCAGAAGGACCAGGCCGTTGTGGTAAATAAAGAACTTCTGATTCATAACTGATATACATTTCAAGACGTTTTTGGTGTTTTATTGATCAGAAGGAAGGAGTCTCCAGTGTCGGAGCTCTGTAACAGTAGTAGACATTCAAATAATATATAAATCAAAACCTCTAAATTGTTTCTGGTGGAACTTTATTTGAAAGCAGTATGAGCTTCATTACACATTCATAACCCTTTCACACGCTTTCATGAAACAAGAGTTTAGCTGCCTCATGAAAGGGTTACATCAAATCTGGTCAGGTGACATTAAGGAGTCCGTGGCAGTCGAATTATGACTTTACACTGTCATGAAGTGTCATTACATTCTATAAAGGTGTAGTGCTTCATGACTGTCAAAAAAAATCTTTTTCTCCTTTTAGGTTAAGGGTGTTGGAAAGATTATTCAAAACATTTTCACAAGCCTTTCATAATTACCCCTTTTTTTATTGTTTTATTAAAGATAGAAATGATATATAGATTTGTGTCTATGTCCTGCAGAAAGTCACACAAAGTCAAATATATTGAATGTAGTTAAATTTAACTTTTATTTCTTATTAAATACCATAAAATGAACCAAATGTATCCATATATATCAGCATTAATGTTGTTGTTTTGTTGGAAGATCATTTGTTTGTTTTTTTTTGTTTGTTTGTTTTTTTCTAGAAATTCATGCTTAAAATGAGCCATTACTTTATCAGCGCTCCTTATTACACCCGCTGCCCGCCTGCCCGCCTGCCCGCCTGCCCACCATGGGCTCTAGAGGGCTTCCCCCAAAACATCTGTA
The DNA here is from genome assembly GCA_013621035.1 of Clarias magur. Lineage (NCBI taxonomy): Eukaryota > Metazoa > Chordata > Actinopteri > Siluriformes > Clariidae > Clarias > Clarias magur. Next base: position 32,702 of record QNUK01000917.1, on the reverse strand, counting down.
AAATAGATTCTTCAACCAAATTCAAATCTCAACTTAACATCCGTCTATTCCAAAACATTTCTTTACATGATGAAAGGCTGCACTCAAATCTCCATTTAAACCTTCTAAATCGTCATTTGTTTTTAATTGTCTTGACGCTGACTCTTTTCATTTCATTTTGTTTTAATCACTTACTACTAAACATTATCTTTGTTATCAATGCTATCTTGTTTAATTGTTTATTTTATCTTTGGTTTGATCTGAAAGGTGACCTTGAGTGACCACAAAGGTGCCTTTATAAATAAAATGTAGTAATAAAAAATTATTATTATTATTATTATTATTATTATTATTATTATTATTATGGGCCAACAGGACAAGAAATTTATGCTTAAAAATTTTACTAGGTAAATTTAATGTAACCTAATTTGTTCCTGAAAATCTCATTGGCTCGCTGGAGATTCTGTGGATGGGAAAATAAAGATCTGCGCCAAAATTAAAAGAGTAAATAATGTTAACCTGGAGCACTTTAAAGCCATTTCACATACTGTACACTAGGGGGCAGTGGTAGCCGAGCGGGTAAAGCTCTTGATTACTGATCCGAAGGTTAGCCGTCCGGGCTCTACACAGCCTGCGGCCCCTGTAGGGCCCTTGATCAAGGCATTTAAGCTCCGTGGGCACTGTACCAGACGGACCCTGAACTCTGACCCTGACCACCTACACTGGCGTGTGCAAAGAAAAGACTTTCACTGTGCTGTAAGAGCGTATAAGAGTGTATAAGATACAGCCTTCTTCTTTACTATAACTGTATGGATCCAGTCAGCTATTTTAAAAACTGGGGAAACTACAGTACACTGGTAAGTTGATTTCTGACACATCGACAGACAGGGACGATTGAATTTTCCTAAACTGTAAGGTGATTTGTTGTTTCTTAGTGCACTCGCTGTGTTATTTTAATCTCCTCGACCAGTGCTAAGAAATAGATGCCCTCTGGGCCAGGGATCATGTTGGCCCATGCTCAGGAGACGAGATGTAGAAAGAATAGATAACGACAGGTGTCAGAATTTCGAAAAGTATTATTATTATTATTTAGAGATTAAAACACTTTGATGTCATTTCCAACACGTTTCAGATGTAGTTTTTCACGGTTTATTTGGCAGATAGCAGATGATTGGCCAGGTTACCAGTTAGAGTTGTTCACGTATCCGGAGCATTACCGCGGTGATGTGGAGTGTGTGTACATCCCACACGGCGTCATCATGAACAGGTAAACGAGTGTTTCAAAAAGATACAGAAGTTCATAATCCTGATTGCTGTTCCCATCATTTAAAAGTGTAAATTCAATTAAATTCACTCTAGAACCTGATCAGCAGAATAAAGTTAGTTTATTTTGATCGTCCATCACACACTCCCAGGACTGCTGAGCTCTGCTCTCTGATTGGTCAAAAGGCTCTTGCTCTTGGTGCACATAGATCAGGAACCAACAAACAAAACCACTTTCTGTTCACATCTCTACGCTTCAGGATCGAGTGTTTAGCCAGAGACATCCTGGAGGACGTGGGTCATGAGAACCTGATGGTTCTGTGTGTTCTGAAAGGAGGCTATAAGTTCTGCGCTGACCTGGTGGAGTCCGTTAAAGCACAGAGCCAGCGCTCCGACCGACCCCTCACCACCCGCGTGGAGTTCATCCGCCTCAAGAGCTACCTGGTAGGACGAGAAATCACACCTGAGCTGGGACTCGGGTCATGTGATCCACCAGCATCGTTTATCACATGTCTGTGATAAATAAATAAATAAATGATCTTATGCTGAGCTTAATCGTTAGGCATGTTTTAATTATACTTAGAGATTAAAGCAATCAAAGCAAATAAAATTCTATAAGTTCAGCATGAATAAATAGATTGAATGAATGAATGAATTAATTAATTAATTAAATGGTTTTGTTGTGGTTTAATTAAAATTTTTCTTTGTTCGTTTTATTCACATAGAATTAATACAATTCAGTTTAGACAACAAAATATCATATTTTTAATATTCATTTACACATGCAACTTTTTGCTTTGTTGTATTTTAATAACAATTTATTTTGGTAGGTTCTGTAAATGTTTTCAGCATTTTTTTATTCGTATATATTATTTTTTAATCACATCCTTATATTACTTTTATTGGAAAATTTCTCATTTTAAATTGAATTGTACCCCACAATGCAGTTTGTTTATTTCATAGCACCTACATTTATAAAGCATGTTATTATTACTTTATTTAAAGCAATTTATTTCAGAGAAATCTTACTTTGTAGGTCACGGGAGGTCGTATAAGTGTTTCACTGCATATACTGTATTGTGTGCGTGGCTGTGTGTGTGACAAATAACATTTTTACTTTGAATATTCGCTAAATGGGACATTTACATAAATTCATTAGTTAATTCATTAATTACTTTAAGTTTTAAAAATAAGTGGAAAATAACCAGGGTCAAAACATAAAGTCAATAACATAAAGTCATGAGTAAATACATGCTTTTTAACAACAACAAAAAAGAGAGACGAAGGGGACGAATGTGTGTAAAAATAACACAAAATCTTAGCAACAAAAGTTTTTTTTTTTATATAATATACAGCATTTGTTGCATTTTTTTTGTGTGTAGTGCTGACAATGTTCCTCCCAAAGTCAAAATATAACTGCTGGTTTTTAGAGTGTATATGTCGAGGAAATGACATCATCACAACACATCAAAATAACCCGAGATCATCCAAAGCTTTAATAACTCAAATAAAACAAAATGCAAATAATCTGTAAACAAATTATGTTAATGTTGTTTTTCGCGTGTTTCGTCTCTCCAGCAGTTTTGCACATTGCGGTTGAGTAAGTTTATAGCACGCTTTTTACAACAACAAAAGAAGCTTTACTTGATGGTTTATTTATCTTCCTCTCGATGACGTTCCAGAACTGTGTGAGTCAGTTGCAGCGCTGAACTGCTGCTTGTGAGTCAGTTGCAGCGCTGAATCCAGAACTGTGTGAGTCAGTTGCAGCGCTGTCTCTTTGTTTTCCAGAGCTGTGTATATAGTCTGGGTTTCACTCGCCGATGTCATTTGTTTTTTCACTAGATGGCGCTGTTGTTAGAGTTTATACCTGGAATTCAAGAACACTTTTAACAACCTTAAAATCATTAACATTGACACACACACACACACACACACATTAGTCAGAGGTAAAGCAATAAGTTCTACATGTTCAGCTCAGAGGAGTTGACGCTTCTGTCTCAGGAACATGACTCATGTCTCCCTTACTGTTTATGTTCAGAGGAAAATATACTTTATTAGTTTGTAGGTAAGAAGCATTGCTGTGGTGGAAGAGGAATATAACAATTGTCTCTCTCTCTGTGTGTGTGTGTGTGTGTGTGTGTGTGTGTGTGTGTGTGTGTGTGTGTGTTAGAACGACCGCTCCACTGAGGATCTGCACATCATCGGCCCAGAGGATCTCTCCATGCTAAGAGGAAAAGTAATAGCATTCAGCTTTACAGACTGCTCTCTCTCTCTCTCTCTCAATAAATTCTAACATAAAATACTGGGGTTTCTGAACATTGGGCCAAAACTAAACACCAGTATGTCAGACAGGTCCAGAGAGAGGAACTTAGATTGGATGTGTAATTGGACTTCAGAGCCCGTATTCACAAAGCTTCTTAGAATTCTCTCCTATCTTAGTAGATAGTCCTAGCTGGGAGTCCTAGACTAAAAGTGATTTCGGAAACCTTTTAGAGCAACTCTGAGTAAGGAAAGTACAAAAACCTTTATCTTAGTGAGGGGGCGTGGTCGACCCTGTTGCTAGGGATGATGCAGCAATTCAAGGACTGTGATTGGTTAATTAAAAAAAAAAAAAACCTCTGACCTCTGCAAAGGTTTTGAAATGCGCTTTTTGTGAGGACAGAACACATGATCATAGAACCAACAGTGAAATCATCATTTTTGTATATGAAGAAATTGTATCATCATGACTACAGGCTACTTTATGCAACGTTTCTAGGCTAAATGTCTTAAAGACAATTAAACAGCTAAATGTTGAAAATGCTTTTGAAGGAACCAATTTTCACTCAGTAGTTACTATATTAAAGTTCTCACATTTGTTTACCGTACTGATTTTATTACTTGTGATCCATTTTAGATTGATGGGAGCAAAATGTCTCAGCTTTTACAATGTACATGATCACAGGACAGTTTATTTATGTTACACTTTTGGATGGTCTGTAGCCAACAATCCAAGAGAGATGGAAGGAAGTAAAACAACAAGAAAACCAAACTGGACAGAAGAGCAGCGTTTAGTTTTAGCTTTACGTTCAGTGTTGGGAGAATATTTCTTCCTTCCGCCATTTTGTCCTCTGCTATAGAAACTCTTAAGCCTCTTAAAAGTCCTCCTCTCTACTCTTAACAGTTTTTACCTTAGGAGCTGTTTTTAGGGCTACGATGTTTTGTGAATCATTTTTTATCTTTACTAAGATTTAATCCTAAATTTAAGGAGAAATTCTAGGAAAATGCCCTAATTCTAAGATTTTTCTTAGAATTTCTTCATTAGGAGCAACTTTTAGGCTTAAGAAGCTTTGTAAATATGGAATATAATGATTAAATGGCTCTTAATATAAAGAGACATTTTTCTTTATATTTATCCTTATACTTATTATATACAGTGTAAGTGTTTTTCTGTGGGGTTTGGGGGGGGGGGGGGGGTTATTTAAAAAATAAAATGCATTTAAAAGCATAATAGATTTGTTAAATAAGATGAGTTTCATATACACAGCATATCACATAAAAATAATGAGTATAATAAATAGAATATATTTCAGAATAATATAAATACCATGCAAGGTACGTTTACTATATAAGCTATTTAACAGTTCTGAGAGTAAAAACTCCCTTTATTTCTCGATATAATCCCCTGCTACACTAATGCACTTATCCCAGTGTGTCACTAGAGCTTGGACACCGTCAAGGTAGAACGTTTTCTCAGTACACCGGAGCCGTGATCGGACTGTCTGTCTGATTCATGTCTGAAACCCCGGCCTCCCAGGAACTCCTTTAATGATCCAAACATGTGGAAATGTGTTGGAGCGAGGTCAGGACTGTACGGGGCGTGGCAATAACTCCCAGCCGAGTTCCTGTAACACGTGAGTGTCGATGTGGTGAATGATTTTGTGTCCAGTTCACACAGACAGATGCGTCTCTTCCCGCAAGTTACCTGTCAATTTTTTCGAGGATCCACTCGGTGGATGTTCACAGGAATGACTGCAGTGAGCTCTGAGTCACCGCGGCTGGGATAGTCACAAACCTACGGCCTTCTTTAATACGTTTGCACCGTTCAGATGTTTTACTGCGGCTAAGAGTCTGGTCAGTGGTCTGTGCCTCCATTCACCGAAAAGTTCATCAGATGTCCCGGTTTGCCTTGAACGCCCGTTATAAAACAGTTCCATGTTACGGAGACATGATGAGAACACACTCGGGTCACTCCCAGGCCGTGTGCGGTATGCTTGAGATTAAGCACACACGATTCTGCTTTATAAATGACAAATGCCTTTGCTTCTAACTCTGGGGCCTCTCCCGGATTCTTTCTCATGACAACTCAGGGAGTTTTTTCCTGCCACTGTTGCCTCTGGCTGGTTCATTAATGATCTACATCTACATCTGGATTCGGTAACATTGCTTTGTGACGATGTCTATTATTAAGATTGATCAATACAAAGTGAACGGAACGCTGTAAGACCTACGGCTCCTCTTTCAGTCTGTTCAGTCGGTACGGAACATGGCCTGGATTAGCATGCTAACTAATACTGCAGGTCTCATTTTCTCAGAAAAAAATCCTGTCCTGTCCTGTGGGTTTTTGTTTACCCCCTTGGTGGCACCACATCTCACAGCTCCAGGGACTCCAGTTCCGTCATAAGCCCAGGTTCCTGGCCGCATGTAATTCTTTGGAGTTTCTTTGCACTTTCCAAAAACATCATATTAGGTAAACTGGTAATCGCTTATACACAATGTTCCTGGGAGACACTCTGGATTCACCATGACCGGACAAACCCTTTGTGACATCACCCAAGGGTTTTCTTGATGAAGCTTGGTTGTGGGAGCTCTGACTGTCACCATCTTGGCAGGAGCTGACTCCAACTAAATCCCAGTTAATCCATAAATGTCTAAATGGTTGGGAATGAACGGAGTCTGACTGTTGTTTTGGGACATGCCAACTTACTTTCTTTACCACAAGCTAGCTAGCTTAGCTTTAGCTAAGCTGAAATGTTAAGATGGCTAACATCTATTTATATTCTAATACTGCTCTGCATTTGATTGAACTCAGTCATCCATACCCTACACGTCATCCCTGTGTAAACCCCTACATTTCTTGTGGTAAGCTAACCTACACTGATTCCAGTTAGCTGTTTAGCTAAAGCGATGCATAGCAGCTGTCAGTCAAATTGACCACACCCAAATTATGCATAACTGTATGGCTTAATGTAATTTTAAATGATGAGTTACTTAAAAAATTACCCTCTGTACAGTCGACAATAATGTAAAATCTAGCTGTGGAGACAGAAATTGTTTTACGTACCAGGCTGTGAACATGTTTATTTCTATTCTAACATTGCAAATTTTAACACTGTGCTCTACGGGGGGGTTTGACTTACTCTACTTTTTCTAGCTACCCCCAGTGGACATTCAAGGAACTGCAAGTTTTTGGCATGTTTGCATAGGCGCTGTTGATTTGAATGAAATAAATATCTAACATTAGCTAACAAGCTAGCTAATTACCAGTGCTCCCCGTTACGTTCAAGTTAGCTAACTGGCTAAAAGTAACAACTTAGATCAATAATATGAGCTGAAGTAATGCTATGTTCAACTTATATCACCATATATTGGTATACTGTACACTGAATTCAATATTCCTATTATTGGAATTATTCCAGCTGTGTGATACAAATTAGTCTTGAAGTTTATACAACATTGATTAAGGAAAAACAATACTAATTTTAAGTCAAAAAACATTGTTTTTACAAAAAAAAAGTTAAACTGTGCTAGCTAGAGGGGAAATTTACACAGTTCTTTCAAGCAGATCGTTAGCCGTTATAAATACAAGCCATTCACAAATCCCCTTCAGCTGGCCCTGATCCTGGGAAGAAGAGAGAGAGAGAGAGACTCTTTTAGTGAGTTATTATAAGCTCAGTATACAGTGGAACCTTGGATTACGAGCATAATTCGTTCCGGAAGTGGGCTCGTGTTCCAAAACACTCGTAAACCAAATAATTTCCCATAAGAAATAATAAAAACTCAAATTATTCGTTCCACAGCCCCAAAAAAGAAATACATAAAAATAAAAGGTGAAAAGGTGAGAGAGTGACGCTCGGTGTCAAAATAAGAGTCGCATGCCTGATACATGATACTCGGTGCTCGTAAACTAATACTCGCTCGGTTTCCGATTAAAAATGTATTAAAAATCTTTGTTCGGTTTGCGGAACACGTAAACCACGTTACTCGCAATCCGAGGTTCCACTGTACTTGATATTTAATATAGTAAAATTGAAGGTGAGTACTTCTGTTCTTTTACTCCAGTACACTTGTAAGTTGAGGACTTTTACTTTTACTTCAGTAATATTTGACCTAGTTTATCTCTACTTCTACTCAGGTACAGGACTAGTTTACTTTTCCCACTTCTAAGGTTACCAGTGTTGTACTAGTTACTAGAACTAGTTACCCTAGAATGAAAGTAATACATTACTATTATTTATAACAGTAATATATTACTAAAACTAGTTATTATCTAAAGTACTGTAGCATGTTACTGTTATGTTTTTTTTTTTTTTTTTTTTCTTTGCTGCTTTAAAACTTCAGAATGCTCTAGCTAGGAAGAAAACAAAAAGAATGAGTTCTCTGAAGCAGGGCTAATTAGCACTCCTAAACACCAGCCATCGATAAACTCCCTTCAGCTGGCCCTGATCTTGATGGCTACCTTCACCATAACACAAGCGAAGCCCTCAGGCCTCAGGACGCGATGCAGAACGTCAGCACACACTGAGCTCTGCGAGAACACGACCATCACTCCTCCCCTCGTGGTTCTGGTGCGAGACCACATCAAAGCGAGGCTCCACAGACGTATCTCACAAGTCCGTCATCATCGCTCCATCTCGTACGTAAACGCAGACAAATCAGAAAACAAACAGGCGAGAGCGGCCACAAATGAGCAAACTCAAACAGACCGCAGAGCGGCAGGACCTCGCGGCGGCGACCCGGTGCTGTTTGAGCCCGATTCTGGGTTTAATTTGTCCTCCTGTCATCTGTGCAGAAATTCAGGGAGGCAAAAAAAAATGTTGGCCTCCTGGAGACTGAGCTTTCACAAGAACACGCTTTTTGCGAAACTGCGATGTTGAACTGTTTATGAACTTCCTTTGTGATATTCAGTGCCAATCTGATGTTGTGATGTGGAAGTCATGTGTGGCACAGACACAGAAAGACGCGATTACACTTTATTAATGCTACGACTTCCGTACACACACACTCACACAAACACGGAGCAGACGTAAGGCGAAACTAAATTCCATATATCCTACTGAAGGATGTTGATGCATTTTTCTTATGTAAATGTCACACAGCTTGAGTTATGACGACATCATCTAACCGCATTCATAAAAAATGTAATCTCCTTTAATCATGTCAGAAGGTCTTTCTCGGGGTTTTTTTGTTTGTTTTTTTTGCTGTTTTGCTGCTTCTTCCTTTCATTCATTCATTTTTTTCTGATTCCCTTTTTCTTTGTGTTTGTCTTTTTTATTTTATTATTATTTTTTATATTTTTCTTTTGATCTGTTTTTATGTCTATTTCTTTCTCTGTTTTCAGTTTTTTCTTTTTCTTTATTTTCTGTTTGTAATCTTTTTCTCGTATTTTTTTCTTTCTTACCTCTTATGTTTTCATTCATATCTTCATTTATTCATATCTTTCTTTCTTTCTACCGGTTTCTGGTTCTTTTATTCTCTCATTCTTATTTTTACTTTCTTTTCTCTTTCTCATTTTTATTTTTTTTTTTTGCTTCTGTCTGTCTGTTTTCATTCAATAATTCGTCAATTTCTGTATTAATATCTTTTTTCTGATTTCATTTTTTATTTGTTCTTTCTCTTTGCGAACACACGGTGCTGTAGTGTTTAGCACTGTCGTCTTACACCTCCAGGGTCCGGGTTCGATTTCCAGCCGGGTTCGATTCCCGTCTCTGTGTGCATGGAGTTCGCATGTTCTCCCCGTGCTTGGTGGGTTTCCTCCGGGTTCTCCGGTTTCCTCCCACAGTCCAAAGACATGTAGGTTAGGCTAATTGTGTTCCCTGTAGTGTGTGAATGAGTGCATGTACAGTATGTGTGTGTGTGTGTCTGTGCCCTGTGATGTATTGGCACCCTGTCCAGGGTGTATCCCGCCTTGTCTCCTGGGGTCGGCTCCAGGCCACCGTGACCCTGAATACAGGATTAAGCGGTACAGATGATGAGTGAGTGTTTTTATGTCTTTCTAATTTATTAATTTATTCAATTATTTTCAGTTTCTTTTATATTTTGTTTTTGTTTTTTTCCCTTTTTGTCTGTCTTTCTCTTTCCATTTCTAACTTTTTGTTTTTTTATTCTTTCTTTCTTTCTTTCTTTCTTTCTTTCTTTCTTTCTTTCTTTCTTTCTTTCTTTCTTTCATGTTCTGTTCCTTTCTTTCTTCATTTCTTTCATGTTCTGTTCCTTTCTTCATTTCTTGTTTCTTTCTTTCTTTCTTTCTTTCTTACATGTGCTGTTCCTTTCTTCATTTCTTTGTTTCTTTCTTTCTTTGTTTCTTTCTTTCTTTCTTTCTTTCTTTCTTTCTTACATGTGCTGTTCCTTTCTTCATTTCTTTGTTTCTTTCTTTCTTTCTTTCTTTCTTTCTTTCTTTCTTTCTTTCTTTCTTTCTTACATGTGCTGTTCCTTTCTTCATTTCTTTGTTTGTTTCTTTCTTACATGTGCTGTTCCTTTCTTCATTTCTTTGTTTCTTTCTTTCTTTCTTTCTTTCTTTCTTTCTTACATGTTCTGTTCCTTTCTTCATTTCTTTGTTTCTTTCTTTCTTTCTTTCTTTCTTACATGTTCTGTTCCTTTCTTCATTTCTGTTTCCTTTCATTTCATCTTTTTTTATTTAAATAATTTTTGCCTTTTTTTCAGTCATATTAACACCTTCCGTTCTAAATTTCACTCTTTCTTCGCGTCGTCTTTTCACCCTTCACCCCACACTCACTCCTTTTCCCCACTGTAATAACGATCGTCTGTGCCTTCAGTCACTCCATGTAACCGACACACGTGTACGAGCATGACGTTAGTCTCTCGGTGGTCTGTAGTTTTCTGTTACAGAGACTCAGGTTTATATTAATGCACGCTTTCTGATGCGTTATGGTTTCTATAGTAGCAGCTCATTCACAGGGACAGTGTTAATATGTAATATTTATGGAAGGAGTCTCCAGTAACACTCAGTGGTAAAGCTCCAACATCAACATGTTAATTGTTGAATTGTTTAATGTAGCTAAGAGTTAAACTCTGCTTTGCGACCCGCATCCAGTTCTCCGTCTCGCTCGGCGCTGGAACGTCACCAAGGCCGCTGCCGTGTTTCATTCCCAAAGTTTTGCCTGCGTTGCAGTTTCAGTAAACACGTCCACGTGTTATTCAGCCCCGAACACCACCGAACGGTTGAACTTTTACCAGGATTGTATTCAATCTTGTCTTGAATGTTCAGACAGATGGAGACTATTTGCATAAGTCTTTCCATTCAGATATGAGTGTTTTTTTCCCCCCCCTTTTGTTAGATCTTGTGGTTTTTGCACTGGAATGAAAAAGGGACAAAAGTGATGGAGAGTGATGGAGAGCGAGGGGGGTGAAGTGCTGAAACATCTGCGTCCGGTACAGAGAGCAGAAGCAGAAAACAAAGACGGTTAATCCTTAGAGGCTTTCTGAGTTTCTGAAGAGTTTAACACTTAACACGATAGTTTTATCGTAAATTATATTCATTATTCCATTACCACTGCTTATAAAACAAGGTTGGACCTGATGAGTGTAGTGCACTCAAACAAATATTTAGGCCTAACGAATATGATGTATGCATTTTGATTACATATAAAAATTCCCATCCATTTGGATTACATATTTTTAGCATACTAATAAATGAATAAACTTCATGTGATTCTTATTTGCAAGTTATATGTAAATGAGCAAGAATGAGATTTAAAATACACTCACTTAAAGGATTATTAGGAACACCTGTTCAATTTCTCATTAATGCAATTATCTAATCAACCAATCACATGGCTTCAGTTGCTTCAATGCATTTAGGGGTGTGTGTGGTCCTGGTCAAGACAATCTCCTGAACTCCAAACTCAATGTCAGAATGGGAAAGAAAGAAAGGTGATTTAAGCGATTTTGGGCGTGGCATGTCATTTCACAATCTGCTCAGTTACTGGGATTTTCACACACAACCATTTCTAGGGTTTACAAAGAATGGGGTGAAAAGGGAAAAACATCCAGTATGCGGCAGTCCTGCTAGAGGTCAGAGGAGAATGGACCGACTGATTCAAGCTGATAGAAGAGCAACTTTGACTGAAATAACCACTCAACCGAGCTCACCAAAATTGGACAGTTGAAGACGGGAAAAATGTTGCCTGGTCTGATGAGTCTCGATTTCTGTTGAGACATTCAAATGGTGGAGTCAGAATTTGGCGTAAACAGAATGAGAACATGGATCCATCATGCCTTGTTACCACTGTGCAGGCTGCTGGTGGTGGTGGTGTAATGGTGTGGGGGATCTTTTCTTGGCACACTTTAGGCCCCTTAGTGCCAAATTGGGCATCGTTTTGAGCATTGTTTCTGACCATGTCCATCCCTTTATGACCACCATGTACACATCCTCTGATGGCTACTTCCAGCAGGATAATGCACCATGTCACAAAGCTCCAATCATTTCAGATTGGTTCCTTGAACATGACAGTGAGTTCACTGTACTAAAATGGCCCCCACAATCACCAGATCTCAACCCAATAGAGCATCTTTGGGATGTGGTGGAACGGGAGCTTCGTGCCCTGGATGTGCATCCCACTAATCTCCATCAACTGCAAGATGCTGTCCTATCAATATGGGCCAACGTTTTTAAAGAACGCTTTCAGCACCTTGTTGAATCAATGCCACGTAGAATTAAGGCAGTTCTGAAGGCGAAAGGGGGTCAAACGCCATATTAGTATCGTGTTCCCAATAATCCTTTAGGTGACTGTATTCGGACCAATAAATCCAATTAGTTTTAAATTCATAATGAAGAGAATTGTGTATTATTACAATATGCAATACAAAAACAACAGAGCACCTTGTTTCATATTTTATTTACTTCATAAATTTTATGCTTCAAGGCATATTTTAAGAATAACAACCAAAAACGGATGAAACAAAAATTGGTAGCAAAACACACTAGCCAGCGCTAGAGATAAAATGTGGAACTTAAGGTAGACAGATGAAACAGGTCACTACAGGCTAACAGCACTGCTTACATTCCAATAACATTCAGAGCCATGAGGCTCAGTGGGGTCTTTGCACTTACACTTTTCTATGCATGTTTAATTGAGATCGTAGTATAGAGTGAACATTCCACAGCAAATATTAAATAATTAAACCACCAATAACTAAATTTAACTTTCAAGCACTGAAGTTTAAAAGTTAACTTAAACAGTA
>QNUK01000917.1:0-15000 GCA_013621035.1 Clarias magur | reverse complement strand
TTTGTTTGTTTGTTTGTTTGTTATTCATTTGGGTATGAAAATAACCCAAACATCAAACAAAACAGTGGTTCATTTTGCTTCCGTTCAATCTGTAAGAGATGAACAGATGTTAAAGCATCCTGATAGTCATGACTAGTAAGTGTTCTTACTGAAGCATCAGGTGTTTTTAAGAAACGTCTTAAAACTTACAGTTACAAGCATTAATTCTATTGAAGTCTTATTTTATTCTCTGTGGCAGCAGGATTTCCCACAATGCACAGGGAATGTGTGATGACTTTAGCAATGAGTTGTCTTACAAATGTTACAGGCAAATCCTCAGGTAGTGCTTATCATTTCAGTTTACACACACACACACACACACACACACACACACACACACACACACACACACACACACACACACACACACTGAGCATTTCTTGTCTCTTCACTTTAAGCCTTGTCGTGACCCTCTGTCGATGTGAGTCAAGTCTAAAGCAGTGGTCAAAACAAACAGGAATAAAATTTGCCTGCTGAAAAAAGGACGATTTGCACGACAGGCTTGGACACGAGGGAGGAATTTGCCTCTGGAAGCAGTTAATTTTAGGTCATGTCCAGGTCATCTAGGCGATCTTTAACCTTGTAAAGTCACACATCTTGTAAATACTGTATGAGATCAAACTTTTTTGTTTCACTTCTTCATTACATCAGACCGATGTCATCATTTTAGTCTCTCATTGTTGTTTATGTTCGTCTCTGCAGATGTTGGGTTTGTCATCCCTGACCGCTTCGTTGTTGGTTACGCTCTGGACTACAACGAGTACTTCCGAGACCTGCATGTGAGTTCTCTGAGATGTTTCCTGAGTCTCTGATATTGCGAGAGAGCAAGCAGAGTCGGGCAGGAGCGCTCCACTCCCACCCTGCTTTCCATAGGCAAATTCCCACATCTCCAGTTTCTCCAGGCAGATTAGCATGCATTAGCACACACACACACACACACACACACACACACTGCCTTACACACTGGAGTCGTGCAGCGCTGCACTGGCTCTCTGTTAGACTGCTCTCACTGGGAATTTCAGCAGCTCTCTGTCCTGCTGCCGAGAAAAAGGAGTGAAAGTCTGGTTTCCTTCTTCATGACGTTCCTCGGTTCCAGACTTCATCAACTTATTTATTTATTTATTTATTTTTATTCTCTAGCTCACAAGCATTCCCATTTCTTCTTCCCTAACTCTCATATCTTCTCGAGATTTCGTTCTCTTTCCTTCCAGGCCTTCTTTAGTTTCCTTTCCCCAATGTTCCAGGTTTTTTCTTCTTTGGCACGCAGGCATGTCCTAGCGCAATGTACAGTAATTCCCTATTTTACCCCTGTGTAGGTCCCAGGTATTCTGCACCCTTCTTTCTCCCTGGCTTCTAGGTAATCTCCAGGGCATTCTCAACACCCTTCAGGCATTCCCTAGTTTCCTTCAGTTTTTTTCTTCCCTAACTCTCATGGCTTCCTAAGATTTTGTTCTCTTTCCCTCCGTTCCCCCTGTAGTTTCCTTCTCCCTCATCCTCCTTCTTCTTTTTCTTCTTCTTTTCATTTCTTCTTCTTCAACACGCAGGCATTTCCTAGCTTTTTTACCTTACAGATATGCTCCTAGTTTTCGAGCTTCCATACGTACGTTTTATTTTTACCTGTCTCCCATGCAGTCTCCAGTTTTCTCCTTATTTATCTCCCAGATTTCCCAACTTTTTCTTTTTTTCCGTAGCTACAAGACATTTCCTAGTTTCCTCTACTCTCAGTTCTTCCCAAGTGTTCATTCCCTTTCCTCCTAGGCATTCCTTAGTTTATCATTCCCAGCCTCACATTCATTCCCTAGATGTTTATTCCTACATTCCAGGCATCCTCTAGTCTCTTTCTTACCTACCTTTGCGATATTCCCTTTTTTTTTTCCCCTTTGAGCTCACAGATGTTCTTACTTCATAGTTCCTAGGTGTTCTGTACCTTCCTTCTTCCCTTAATGTGGACTGTCTGCTGTACACTGTACACAAGAATAACTGATTAAAGCAAACGCATCAATATAACTCTGTACTGTTCAGCTGCTCTACTGTCAGAGCTACTGAAACTACAGTGACACTGACCTCTCTCTCTCTCTCTCCCTCCTCTGTCTCTCTCTCTCTCTCTCTCTCTCTCTCTCTCTCTGTCTCTCTCTCTCTCTCTATCTCTGTGTCTGTCTCTCTCTCTCTCTCTCTCTCTCTCTGGCTCTCTCTGTCCCTCTCTCTCTCTGTCTCTCTCTGTGTGTCTGTCTCTCTCTCTCTCTGTCTCTCTCTCTCTCCCTCCTCTGTCTCTCTCTCTCTCTCTCTCTCTCTCTCTCTCTCTCTCTGTCTCTCTCTCTCTCTATCTCTGTGTCTGTCTCTCTCTCTCTCTCTCTCTCTCTCTCTGGCTCTCTCTGTCCCTCTCTCTCTCTGTCTCTCTCTGTGTGTCTGTCTCTCTCTCTCTCTCTATCTCTGTGTCTGTCTCTCTCTCTCTCTCTCTCTGGCTCTCTCTGTCCCTCTCTCTCTCTGTCTCTCTCTGTGTGTCTGTCTCTCTCTCTCTCTTTCTCTCCCTCTCTCTCTCTCTCACACACACACACTGTGTCTATCTGTCTCTCACTGTGTCTCTCTCTCTGTCCCTCGCTTTCTCTCTCTGTCTCTCTCTCTGTCTCTCTCTCTGTCCCTCTCTGTCCCTCTCTCTCTCTCTCTCTCTCTCTCTCTCTCTCTCTCTCTCTCTCTCTGTTCAGTTCAGTTTAGAAGTTCTTTATTGGCATGAATGTTAACAGAAGCATTACATTGTTGCCAAAGCAATTAGAAAACATCAATTACATTATAATAATATCAATCTTACTTTATAAACCTATATAAACTTATATAAAGAATATCACAAACAAACCCCCCCCCAGAAAAAAATGAACAAATAAGTAAATATAAATATATATAATATTTAATAGTAATAATAAAAAATTTAATAAATCTTAGTAATAATAAATAAATAAACAACAAACAAACAAACTATATATATAGTGATGTATATATACATACATACATACATACATTAATATTATATATATATATATACACACATGGACAAAATTGTTGGTACCCTTCGGTCAATGAAAGAAAAACTCACAATGGTCACATAAATAACTTTAATCTGACAAAAGTAATAATAAATAAGAATTCTATGAATGTTAACCAATGAAAGTCAGACATTGCTTTTCAACCATGCTTCAACAGAATTATTTAAAAAAATAAACTCATGGAACAGGCCTGGACAAAAATGATGGTACCCCTAGAAAATACTGAAAATAATGTGACCAAAGGGACATGTTAATTCAAGGTGTGTCCACTAATTAGCATCACAGGTGTCTACAATCTTGTAATCAGTCAGTGGGCCTATATATAGGGCTCCAGGTAGTCACTGTGTTGTTTGGTGACATGGTATGTACCACACTCAACATGGACCAGAGGAAGCGAAGGAAAGAGTTGTCTCAGGAGATTCGAAAGAAAATTATAGACAAGCATGTTAAAGGTAAAGGCTATAAGACCATTTCCAAGCAGCTAGATGTTCCTGTGACTACAGTTGCACATATTATTCAGAAATTTAAGATCCATGGGACTGTAGCCAACCTCCCTGGACGTGGCCGCACGAGGAAAATTCATGACAAATCAAAGAGACGGATAATCCCAATGGTAACAAAAGAGCCCAGAAAGACTTCTAAAGAGATCCAAGGTGAACTTCATGCTCAAGGAACATCAGTGTCAGATCGCACCATCCGTCGTTGTTTCAGCCAAAGTGGACTACATGGGAGACGACCAAGGAGGACACCATTGTTTCAAAACAAATCATAAAAAAGCCAGACTGGAATATGCCAAACTACATGTTGACAAGCCACAAAGCTTCTGGGAGAATGTCCTATGGACAGATGAGACAAAAATGGAACTTTTTGCCAAGGCACATCAGCTCTATGTTCACAGACGGAAAAATGAAGCATATCAAGAAAAGAACACTGTCCCTACTGTGAAACATGGAGGAGGCTCTGTTATGTTCTGGGGCTGCTTTGCTGCATCTGGCACAGGGTGTCTTGAATCTGTGCAGGGTACAATGAAATCTCAAGACTATCAAGGGATTCTAGAGAGAAATGTGCTGGCCAGTGTCAGAAAGCTGGGTCTCAGTCGCAGGTCATGGGTCTTGCAACAGGACAATGACCCAAAACACACAGCTAAAAACACCCAAGAATGGCTAAGAGGAAAACATTGGACTATTCTAAAGTGGCCTTCTATGAGCCCTGACCTCAATCCTATTGAGCATCTTTGGAAGGAGCTGAAACATGCTGTCTGGAAAAGGCCCCCTTCAAACCGGAAACAGCTGGAGCAGCTTGCTCATGAGGAGTGGGCCAAAATACCTGCAGAGAGGCGCAGAAGTCTCACTGACAGTTACAGGAATCGTTTGATTGCAGTGATTGCCTCAAAAGGTTGTGCAACAAACTATTAAGTTAGGGGTGCCATCATTTTTGTCCAGGCCTGTTCCATGCGTTAATTTTTTTTTATAATTCCGTTGAAGCATGGTTGAAAAGCAATGTCTGACTTTCATTGGTGAACATTCATAGAATTCTTATTTATTATTACTTTTGTTAGATTAAAGTTATTTCTGTGACCATTGTGAGTTTTTCTTTCATTGACCGAAGGGTACCAACAATTTTGTCCACGTGTGTGTATATATGTGTATATATATATATATATATAAAACATCAATATCAATAACAACAACTATCTGAACAGTATTGATATAATTTCATTTATTTATTCATTTATTTCTGTGTCTCACTGTCTCTCAGGCTCTCACACATATTTTGCAGCGAGGGGAGCAGTGTGGCCTTCTCCTAAAAATATTCTCATTATATTTTATTCTCTGTCTCTCTCTTTGTCTCTGCAGCACATCTGCGTGATCAGCGAGAGAGGAAAGCTGAAGTATAAACTGTGAGAAACAGACATGTGACCATGTGGGCTTGTTTTCATCTCCCACTGATAGAAGCTAAGTTCCAAGACTAACAGAAGCTGATTGTGATGGACCTGTATGTGCATGTAGTGGGGAATTAATACTGAAATGACTTCAGACTGCAGACTTAAACGCTTCAGAGGTTGAGCAAGAGTTCAGGGGAATTTTGGGGGAGTTTGTCTCTAACAGGGCCGTGTCTCAGTTTCCTGTGTTTCTTTTCTTGAACTTCAAGTCAAAGTCCAGCAGCACGATCTGATAATTACAACATTTCCAAGTGAAATGTACCTTTTGGCTGTAAATACGATTAATCAGCTTATCTTTCCAACTGTTAGCAGCCTGGGATTTCAGTGGTTTAATAATATTTTATACTATGATTTATCTCAGGCTTGTAAATGACTTGATGTGATATTATTAGTACATTGGATTACAAGTGTTTTACATGGAAAATCATGAAATACAGAATATAGTACAAAATAAAAGCATTTATTGTGAAGGAACCTTTATTGTGATTCATATCATCTGGACTCATGCAGGTGTGATTCAACCTTTAGAGACTTGCTTTAAATATCTGGGTAACGTCTGCTTAACCTCAGCAGGCTGATTGTTTTGGTACCAATGAGGAAAGATCATTTTGTTGAGACGAGTGCTGTGAGCTTTCAGTGTGTGAGGAACTTCAAGTCATTCTGGATAAGAACGTCTGCGAAATCCCTGAATGTAAATATATATACCGAAATAACCGAAACAATTATCTGGATCTTCTCAAATGCATCTAATTAAATACAGTATAAAGGTTTTAAGATTGTTGTTGTGGAATATAAAGGAGTCCAGCATGGACATCAAGCTACCAGCACAGCATACGGAATGATCTTAGCAGTTTAAGGACTCTACACCGGCACAGAATGTGGTACGAGCTGCTTTCCTGCTGTGCTTTAGCTTCATGCCCTGATGGTTCTGAGCTCGGCCAGATTTAATGTCTGGCAGAGAGAGTTTCTCTCACATACAGAAAACATTCCATGACTCAGCCTGGGTGTGAGAACAGCATAACGATCTGAACTCACCATCTGTCATGGGCTTGGGATTGGAGAATGCTGTAGGCATGTAATCCTGACCTTCAGATTCATCACTGAGGCTGCTTTCACAAGGTATTTTTTCAGAAAATGTGTATCAAATATGAGAACTAAAAACCGAATTATTAATTTATACATCTTGTGTTGGTTCAACCAGAACTAATGGCATATTTAAGGACAAGGGCAAATGTCCAAATGTCAACCCTTAGATAAAATGCAAACCCAACGCATTACATCATACCCCAAACCCCTCCCAAATTACATCATACCACAAACTCCTCCCACATTACATCATACCACAAACCCCTCCCACATTACATCATACCACAAACTCCTCCCACATTACATCATACCACAAACCCCTCCCACATGACATCATACCCAAAATCCCTCACAACGCATTACATCATGCCCCAAACTCCTCCCACATTACATCATAACGCAAACCCCTCCCACATTACATCATAGCTCAACCCCCTCCCACATTACATCATACCACAAACTCCTCCCACATTACATCATACCACAAACCCCTCCCACATGACATCATACCCCAAACCCCTCACAACACATTACATCATGCCCCAAACTCCTCCCACATTGCATCATAATGCAAACCCCTCCCACATTACATCATAGCCCAAACTCCTCCCACATTACATCATAGCCCAAACCCCTCCCACATTACATCATAGCCCAAACCCCTCCCACATTACATCATACGCCAAGCCCCTCACAACGCATTACATCATACCACAAACCCCTCACAACACATTACATCATACCCCAAACCCCTCCCTCATTACATCATACCCCAAACCCCTCACAACGCATCACATCATAACAAACCCCTCCCACATTACATCATACCCCAAACCCCTCACAACACATTACATCATACCCCAAACCCCTCACAACACATTACATCATACCCCAAACCCCTCCCACATTACATCATACCCCAAACCCCTCACAACACATTACATCATACCCCAAACCCCTCACAACACATTATATCATACCCCAAGCCCCTCACAACACATTACATCATACCCCAAACCCCTCACAACACATTACATCATACCCCAAACCCCTCACAACACATTACATCATACCCCAAGCCCCTCCCACATTACATCATACCCCAAACCCCTCACAACACATTACATCATACCCCAAACCCCTCACAACACATTACATCATACCCCAAGCCCCTCACAACACATTACATCATACCCCAAACCCCTCACAACACATTACATCATACCCCAAACCCCTCACAACACATTACATCATACCCCAAGCCCCTCCCACATTACATCATACCCCAAACCCCTCACAACACATTACATCATACCCCAAACCCCTCACAACACATTACATCATACCCCAAGCCCCTCACAACACCATTACATCATACCCCAAACCCCTCCCACATTACATCATACCCCAAACCCCTCACAACACATTACATCATACCCCAAACCCCTCACAACACATTACATCATACCCCAAGCCCCTCACAACACATTACATCATACCCCAAACCCCTCACAACACATTACATCATACCCCAAGCCCCTCACAACACATTACATCATACCCCAAGCCCCTCCCACATTACATCATACCCCAAACCCCTCACAACACATTACATCATACCCCAAGCCCCTCACAACGCATTACATCATACCCCAAGCCCTTCACAACGCATTACATCATACCCCAAACCCCTCACAACGCATTACATCATACCCCAAACCCCTCACAACGCATTACATCATACCCCAAGCCCCTCCTACATTACATCATACCCCAAACCCCTCACAACGCATCACATCATAACAAACCCCTCCCACATTACATCATACTCCAAACCCCTCACAACACATTACATCATAACCTGATCATAGTATTTGCAAAAGCTTTGATGATGTCACTGAGTTTGTGTTGATTTTAATGTGAATCACTTGTCGGGATGTTTGTTGAACTCTTGGGTTGAATGTCTAACCCCCCCGGAATGGCTGGAAACCTAACTGATAACACACATTACTAACACACACATCACTAAACACACACACAAACACATACACATATTTGTAACACACACACAGAGCACGTTTGCTTTGGAACTGCAGGATGGAATTTGGAATTTATGAGTAATAATTTAGTGGTGATAGTAAATGAGTTACAGTAAACAGACAGATCGAGACACACACACACACACACACACACACACACACACACACACACACACACACACACACACACACACAGTGGTCAGTGAAGGGGAGGGAGGAGGAGAGCACACCTTGGATTTCTGGAAATTCACAAATATGTCCTTATAAACTCCCTTTCACATTACACACTGTGTTGCTTTCATGCTCTTTAATCCACATGCCATTCAAAAGCTTTTCCTTATAAATCACAAAACACACACTTTAAACTACGCATGAACACTGTACTAAATGTGTGTGTGTGTGTGTGTGTGTGTGTGTGTGTGTGTCTGGACAAGGGAAATATTTCCAGACACAGTTTATATTTTGCAGATTTATATGGAATTGTGTAATTATGATTCTATTATTCTAATATACTAGTGATTTATTTCCAGTAAAGGTCAAGTGACTAATTTAAGTGTAGGGAATATTAGCGTATAAAGGAATACTGATGTGTAGGGAATACTATGCGTAAACACACCTGAATCACTTCCTGAGCTAAAACGTGCTTTGAGAGAAAGCAGCACTAATCTCACTCAGTCCTAAACACACACACACACACACACACACACACACACACACACACACACACATAGACACACACACCCTGCTCAAACACACACATTAACCAGGTAACATCCCTTAACACAGCTGTCCCACACAGC
This sequence comes from Clarias magur, assembly GCA_013621035.1. Lineage (NCBI taxonomy): Eukaryota > Metazoa > Chordata > Actinopteri > Siluriformes > Clariidae > Clarias > Clarias magur. Next base: position 6,056 of record QNUK01000917.1, on the reverse strand, counting down.
CCCGGCGTCCGTCTCACATATCCGCTTCCCGTTCCTACACATCACACAGAGAGGGAGTTCTGTACGCCGGCCGGAGGAGACAGAGCTCTCTCACATGCACTCAGCAGATCCCATGTATAGACGGGGATTAGCGCCAGCGGAAAGCCTGCTCTCGTCCCGGGATAAAGGTGTACGTCGGTTGGAGTGACAAAGCCTGCTTTTGTGGACACGGCTCACCTTATCGGACATCGGCACTTAGGAGCGGTTAACTTTCCTCTCTGTGATAAGCTCTCTGAACCGGCATTGTGTGCTGGGAGCGCCCGGGATCGGCTCAGGAAAGCGTTCTCATGTACGGGCCTTATGGCGCACTATTGAGCGAGGAAGAAAGAAACAGAGAGAGAGTCTGTTACAGGTACTTTCAACACACAAAGCAAACAAAACGTGTATTGTAACTGTGAGCTGCTGAGTCTGAGCACTCGGGATAACACCACTGAGACGTGGTGGTAGTGCAGGTCTGTCTGAAAGTCAGGACCTGGTGCAGTGTGTGTGTGTGTGTGTGTGTGTGTGTGTGTGTGTGTGTGTGTGTGTGGGGCACAGCCATCTACAAACTGCATCACTTTATTACTCCATTTCAGCTTGATCACTGGCACATCTTTAGTGTTCACTGTGTCTTTCATCATGAGCTGATCTCTCTCTCTCTCTCTTAGTGTCCTCTGCCTCTCTCACTCCTTGACACACACACACACACACACACACACACACACTCCCACCCTCCACATCATGTGATTCCCATAATCCTCCCTGATCTCAGTGCATCAGAGAGCTTGTACAGATACGCTCCTTTAAATCGGACCCTCAGCTCAGTAAATATATATCATGTAGAATGTCTATTTTCATGTATTTATTATTATTTTTATTTGGAAATTAAAATCCTTTATTGATAAAATTCTTGTCATTATTTTGTTTTTGCGTTGCGCTTCCAAAATGTAATTTTATGTATTTTTAAAATTCGATTTGTGTATTTTCTTACGTCTATCGATTCTACTAACTCATTTATTTTTATTTTGGTCCTTTATTTTTGCCAAACTTTTTTACCATCTTATTTTTTTTTTTCTCAACACGTTTGTACAGCACTACCCTGTGTAAATAAAGTTTATAATTATTTGTTGTTGATTTTATTAAACATTAATGGGGAGGTTTATTTACATTTCTAATAAAAATATAAATAATATGTGAAATATTTCAATTGTACTTCAAATACAAAAAATACCATTAATATTTATATATAAAAATGAAAATATTATTCCTTTATATATTCCCTTTATACTTACATATTTATTCACAACATTTTTGTTTAATATTTGAATTATGTACATCTTTGTCATTTTGTTTATTTATTATTTATGCATTATTTCCTATTCTAAAAACAACAATTAATTATTGAATATTTATTGAAAAAAAAAACTAATTCATTGCATTAACTGTTTTTTTCTTATCTGTATTTGTATAACTTTTTTAAATTAATAATTATATTTAGAATTTTTATATTCTCCATAGCTCTTTTTATTTGATTTGAAATTAATAAAAAAAGTTTTATATATACTTAGCAAATTCTTTTGTTTGTTTGTTTGTTTGTTTGTTGGTTGGTTGGTTGGTTGTATTCATTACAGAAACACAAGGCCACTGATTACATCATCAGTCCTTCTGTAGTAGGCAAACACAGACCCTAGAATGAGATTAAGGTGTTTCATTTAATAATGATGAGTGTATTAATAGGGTTTGGGTGATTTCAGTATGTAAACTGTAGAAAGACAGATATAGATTAACGCTATATATTCAGTACTGTTGAAAATAAACTGACTGTAATTACAGCGATAACATATTTAGATGGTTTTGTAGCCGACTGATGTTTATTCTGATCTCACAACATGTTATAAAACCAGTGAGTGTGAGTGTAACGATCTGACCGTGTTGTGTTGAGTATTAAACGCGTGTGCTCTCAGATCAGCGCTTACGTCTGCCATTGTTTCAGCTCAGGCTCTCAGACAATAGGCGAGTGAAAGCCCCCTCTCTCAGACTCCCAGCGTTCCCTTTTTTCTCATGTGGGGTCAGCGGAGTCGCTCTCATTGTCCCGGTTGCATTGTGGCACTGGGAGACAGTCGAGCTCCACACACACACACACACACACACACACACACACACACACACACACACACTGAGGCTCTTTATTCTCATCCACACGAGCTGCTAACTCTCTTCTCCATGCATTCTTCAGCTCCAGGTCCTGTGTGGGAGAAACACTGAGACATCTGGAGATTAATAACGCCGTTCAACACCAGAGCTCTGCTGAGTTCTTCACTCTCATTCGTCCGTCGTCTGTTTCTTTATTATTATTTTTTTAATGACAGCACATTGTTTTAATTAACTAGTTGTTAATAGTTGTTCTTGTGACCCCAGAACACACTCACAGTGGTCTAATGGATAAAGCATCAGCCTGTGGCGCTGGGGGTTGTGGGTTCAAGTCCCACCTGCGTTGCTAGACTTTTCATCTTTTCATCATTTTCTATCTAACTGGTTCCTTCATATCCTTACACACATCTCCTGGAAACTTTGATCATCCACATTTTGGCCGAACGAGACAAGGTTTATGACCACATTGCTTTGCAAACATATGACACACTCAAAATGAGGCAATTACATCCCTTCTTTCTGTCACATGATCAGAGACACGAAACTGGACAGAACTAAATGCATTTACAAATTGGACTTTTAAAGACACCAAGAAAAATAGAAACAAAGAGAGGTCTGTTTCTACCATGGCAGTTTTCCCCAGCACTCATGGACTTCCGTACTAACAGTTACCTAGAATGCTTCCTCAGAGTTTGGGAGTTTCTTCACTTCCCTGCGCACAACAAGTTCATACCTGCGACTAATTTTCATCTACTGTCAAAAAAGATGGAACAACTTGTAACTCTGGTTTCACCTTATATTTTTCTAAAACATAAAGCTTGGAAGGTCCACCCCAGGTCTCCAGGGATACCCTCCAGGCCCCCTGCCACCCTGTAGTGGATAAGCGGTATAGGCGATGAATTTAAACATATATGTGAAGTCATATTACATGTCGTGTATTAAACTGGTGGCTTTTTTCGCTAAATTGGTTGAGCTGCTGTGTGAGACAGAACCCGTCCTGTGTGAATAAGTGGATTTGGGCTGAAGGTTAAACATTTCCCTTCGATCCTGTTTTTAGTGCCTTCGTCACGACCGCGGTGTCCTCTGGAGGCAAAACAGCACAAAGCCGGAGGCCTCAGCTGCTGAAAATGTCATCCTGCTGTGTTGTTGGGGGCCAGAATGCAATGGGCACTGACCCCAAGCTTAAGTTCAATCACATAACAGTCTTTTATTTTACTGAAAGCAAGAAATAACTGGTGAAGCGCGATCAGACGAAAGGACTGAACTGAAGTGCTGGTGTGTGCAGCGCGCACTTCATGTCCAATAAGGTGAAATAAAGCGTTGCCTCTTGTTGCCATGGATGTGTTTATGCCGGCTAACGTTCATCAGGAATTGGGGAACTACAGTACAGTAGGAGGATTAACGGCAGTGATTTCACTCATAACTATCTAAGTGTCTGAATCGTGGTCGATCGTACATGTTCAGATCATCTTCATTTTGTTCAGCCGGTGTTAAAACATGAGCTAAAGGAACATGCTAATCAGTGTCCGTTAACATGCTCGCAAAGTTCTCTTGCCTCCAGATAGGCTCCGCCCACAAAGGGTGTGCAAAATGATTTCATGATTAAAGTGGATCGTAGGAAATGTTTTCAGAGGGGAGCAGGCCAGGGATTAATAGCTACTGTGTGTGTGTGTGTGTGTGTGTGTGTACATAGTATATAAGATTAACACACCCACTATGTGGTCAGTAATGGAGTCTGGTTCCACCACACATCTCACTCCACTGGACTCCACTCTAAAGCCATCACTGGCTGCTGATCTCATCAACTGCTTCAAAATGAACCCTGCATTTTTTTTTTTCATTAAATACATAAATATTTTTTCATGGGCTTTTGACTTTCTCAGACTCCCCACCCACCCACGTCTCCGGCCGTGGCACCGGCACTGAGGATGACCTGCTGGGTATTTTATATGGGCGTAGGGTTCAGGGTCTTGCTCAAGGTCCCATTAGGGGAAATCAGGGAGTGGTGGGGCTCAAACCCCTGACACTCCCATCAGAGCCTCAGACCCCGAGTCTGAGCCACCAATTATTAAATACATGAATAAGTCTAACAAATAAACAAGCTACGCAGGGTACACCTTGGACAGGGTGCAAATTCATTTCAGGGCGCACACACCCACACACACACACACACACACACACACAAAAACAATTTGGGAATGCCTAATCTTCATGTCCTTGGACTGTGGGAGGAAACCGGATTACCCGGAGGAAACACTCCACGCAAACTCCATGCACACAGAGACTCTGAGGTGAGAATCGAATCCATGCACTGGTGGTGTCAGGCGACAATGCTAACCGCTAAACCATGCTAAGTTCTTCTCCGCGCCCTGCACTGACTTCCTGTAGCTGCTGCATCAAATTCAAAACCCTGATGCTCGTCTACAGCTCTAGTCACACACCACGCACCACACTAGGTTCCCTCCGATCCTCCAGCACTGCCTGCCTCGTCCCACCGTCCCTCAGCGATCGAGGAAGACATTCATCCGGACATTCTTTTCTGTCCTGGCACCGAGCTGGTGGAATTTTCCTGTCTCTAGATGTCCGTACAGCCGAGTCTGTGGCAACCTTTAATCGACGACTCAAGACGTATTAGTTCCTTCAGTACTTAGTAACTGACCCCGCCCCCCTCCTCCCCCCTCACAACACCCCACCCCATCCAAAGGAATTAAAATAAAATCCCCTTTCAAAGTTTGACTGACGTTTGTAACATAGTGACGCAGTGTGAGGATCTGTCCTGTGACGGAAACTTCCAAGCACTTTTTTGTTTTCTATTTACGCCGCAATGTAAATGTAAACCACAGTGCTGCCAAATAAATAAATAAATAAATGAAACAGAAATGAATGACAAATAAGTATATCAAAATTAATTAAACAAATAAATACATAAATGAGTAAATCCATAAAAGTATTCAAGGAAAAGTATCAATCCCAATTATTTTTATTTTATCTTCTATTTGTAATATAATCAAAGATTGAGTTAAAATACAAGGATTACTTCTTCATGTCTGAAAGATTTATATACATAAATTAAACCTGAATAAAAAAAAAAAAAACATTCAATGAATGAAAGAATGAGTAAACAAACAAATAACACTAAGAACACTGTTCAGGCAAATAAAGAGGTGAAAATATTTTCACTACATGACATATGACATAGTGTAATTTTATAATCTGGACAAAAAATCTAAATGCACTTATTATTAGATTTTCCTTCTCTATGAATATAATATAATATAATCTGATAAAATATAACATAACATAACATAACATAACATAACATGAATATAATATAATATAATATAATATAATGTAATATATGTAATATAAAATAATATAATATTAATCTGATAAAATATATATAATATAAATATAATAAATATAAGATAAAATATAAATAATAAATTAATGTAAGTATAATGTAATTATAAATATAATATAATATAATGTAATATACTGTAATCTAATATAATATATGCTGATAAAATATAACATAAGATAATATAATGTAATGTAATATAATGAAATATAATGTCATGTGATGTAATGTAATATAATATAATATAATGTGATGTAATGTAATGTAATGTAATGTGATGTAATGTAATATAATATAATGTAATGTAATGTAATGTAATGTAATGTAATATAATGTAATGTGATGTAATATAATATAGTGTAATATAATGTGATGTAATATAATGTAATGTGATGTAATGTAATATAATGTAATATAATGTAATGTGATGCAATGTAATGTGATGTAATGTAATATAATGTAATGTAATATAAGATAATATAATGTAATGTAATATAATGTAATATAATGTAATGTAATGTAATATAAT
>QNUK01000916.1:145000-180253 GCA_013621035.1 Clarias magur | reverse complement strand
TACACACCACTACACACAGATACACACCAGTACACACTGATACACACCACTACACCCAGATACACACCACTATACACTGATACACACCACTACACACTGATACACACCACTACACACTGATACACACCACTACACACTGATACACACCACTACACACAGATACACACCACTACACACAGATACACATTACACACTGACCCACCACTACACACATATACACACACCACTACACACTGATACACACCACTACACACAGATACACACCACTACACACCGATACACACCACTACACACACATACACACCACTACACACAGATACACACCACTACACACTGATACACACCACTACACACAGATACACATTACACACTGACCCACCACTACACACATATACACACACCACTACACACTGATACACACCAGTACACACAGATACACACCACTACACACCGATACACACCACTACACACACATACACACCACTACACACAGATACACACCACTACACACAGATACACATTACCACACACATACACACCACTACACACCACTACACACTGATACACACCACTACACACTGATACACACCACTACACACAGATACACACCACTACACACTGATACACACCACTACACACAGATACACACCACTACACACAGATACACACCACTACACACAGATACACACCAGTACACACTGATACACACCACTACAGACTGATACACACCACTACACACAGATACACACACATACACACCACTACACACTGATACACACCACTACACACACATACACACCACTACACACAGATACACACCACTACACACTGATACACACCACTACACACAGATACACATTACACACTGACCCACCACTACACACATATACACACACCACTACACACACATACACACCACTACACACAGATACACACCACTACACACTGATACACACCATTACACACAGATACACACCACTACACACAGATACACACCACTATACACTGATACACACCACTACACACTGATACACACCACTACACACAGATACACACCACTACACACAGATACACACCACTACACACTGATACACACCACTACACACAGATACACATTACACACTGACCCACCACTACACACATATACACACACCACTACACACTGATACACACCACTACACACAGATACACACCACTATACACTGATACACACCACTACACACTGATACACACCACTACACACAGATACACACCACTACACACAGATACACACCACTACACACTGATACACACCACTACACACAGATACACATTACACACTGACCCACCACTACACACATATACACACACCACTACACACACATACACACCACTACACACACATACACACCACTACACACTGATACACACCATTACACACAGATACACACCACTACACACAGATACACACCACTATACACTGATACACACCACTACACACTGATACACACCACTACACACAGATACACACCACTACACACAGATACACTCCACTATACACTGATACACACCACTACACACAGATACACACCACTACACACAGATACACACCACTACACACTGATACACACACCACTACACACACATACACACCACTACACACAGATACACACCACTACACCCAGATACACACCACTACACCCAGATACACACCACTATACACTGATACACACCACTACACACTGATACACACCACTACACACAGATACACACCACTACACACTGATACACACCACTACACACAGATACACACCACTACACACAGATACACATTACACACTGACCCACCACTACACACATATACACACACCACTACACACTGATACACACCACTACACACTGATACACACCACTACACACCGATACACACCACTACACACACATACACACCACTACACACAGATACACACCACTACACACTGATACACACCACTACACACAGATACACACCACTACACACATATACACACATATACACACACCACTACACACTGATACACACCAGTACACACAGATACACACCACTACACACAGATACACATTACCACACACATACACACCACTACACACAGATACACATTACCACACACATACACACCACTACACACAGATACACACCACTACACACAGATACACATTACCACACACATACACACCACTACACACCACTACACACTGATACACACCACTACACACTGATACACACCACTACACACTGATACACACCACTACACACAGATACACACCACTACACACATATACACACCACTACACACAGATACACACCAGTACACACTGATACACACCACTACAGACTGATACACACCACTACACACAGATACACACACATACACACCACTACACACTGATACACACCACTACACACACATACACACCACTACACACAGATACACACCACTACACACTGATACACACCACTACACACAGATACACACCACTACACACATATACACACACCACTACACACTGATACACACCAGTACACACTGATACACACCAGTACACACTGATACACACCACTACACACAGATACACATTACCACACACATACACACCACTACACACAGATACACACCACTACACACAGATACACATTACCACACACATACACACCACTACACACAGATACACACCACTACACACAGATACACATTACCACACACATACACACCACTACACACTGATACACACCACTACACACAGATACACACCACTACACACTGATACACACCACTACACACAGATACACACCACTACACACAGATACACACCACTACACACATATACACACCACTACACACATATACACACCACTACACACATATACACACCACTACACACATATACACACCACTACACACAGATACACACCAGTACACACTGATACACACCACTACAGACTGATACACACCACTACACACAGATACACACACATACACACCACTACACACTGATACACACCACTACACACAGATACACACCACTACACACTGATACACACCACTACACACAGATACACACCACTACACACATATACACACCACTACACACAGATACACACCAGTACACACTGATACACACCAGTACACACTGATACACACCACTACAGACTGATACACACCACTACACACAGATACACACACATACACACCACTACACACTGATACACACCACTACACACTGATACACATTACCACACACAATGCAGTGGTAAATCACTCGCCCTATCATCCCGAGATCGTTGGTTCGATTCTCGTGTGATGCTGTAGGATGACAGCTGATTGGCCGAGCTCTCTCAGCGTAACTCCACAGCGAGTCATGGACGACTGTGAGCTTCATGCAACAAACCGCTACTTCCGTGATTTGCTCGCATCTACAAAATGATTGTAGGACTGCAGTCCGTTCGTGTCTGAGGAAGTCAGAGACTACCTGTACATACCAGTACACACTGATACACACTGATAGACACCACCACACAGTGAGTTCACACCAGTACACACTCCATGAAGCATGTGTGATTGTACTTGTTGATGTTCTCCTCAGTTAAGCCCAGCTCAGATACTGGAGTAGAAGGGGTGGAGCCAACAGCAAGGGCGGAGCTTAAAGAGCAGGTAACGGTGACCGGCGGTTTGTGGTGCACCACCACTCCATCAGGGGTCAGGATCAGGACCATCCGAGGAGAACAAGTGGAGGAGAACCCTGTCCTGACCTTCTACAGCACTGACCCACAAACACACAGTGTGAGTCATCAATCACACACACACACACACACACACACACACACACACACACACACACATCAGATCATCATGAGTTGAATCTCCTCACTGTGTCAGGTGCTGATGACGAGGGATGATGGTGTGATGTGTGTGTCGGAAAAACACAGAGCTGTAGTGGATCACGCTGACGGAACCAGAATTACCTCCAGCTACCAGCAGAGGGAGATGCTGAGGCAGCAGAACTCAGGTCAGAGGTGTCATGGGTCTTTATGATCAGAGGAGCGAGCGCTGTACATGTCCCTGCGAAAGAGCTGTTGCTATGGAAACCATGCCGTATCAGAGCAAGAGCATTAATAATAATCTGAACTGAGCTGCTGTTATAGAGAATTAATCAACACCTTCTGACCAATCAGAGCGCCTGCACTAGCATTCAGGCGACCGAGCCCAGGTTATGTGGCTTGTGGGCGTGGCTTTATCAGGATCATTGCTTGAGTCATTAACGATGTTTTCACTGGAGGAAATAGGAGACAGGAATCTTTTTCAATTAAATTGGAAAACACACCACAAACATTTGTGCATCAGGACAACATCAGTGCAATTAATTTATTAATTAATGGTAATAATAAAATGCAAGTAAACATCTGAAATATAAAATAAAAATGTAAATAACTCATGCAACAAAACAAATAGAAGAAGAAGAAGAAGGTAAAATTGGTATAAAAAAAAACAAAATGAAACTTTGTGGTTGTTTTTGTTTTTTCAGGCAGCAGAGGTGATGGAGGGAGAGCGAGTGAGGTGAAGATGGAGAAGAGTGGATACGCTACAGTGAGGATGAAGTGTGAGGAGAAGAGCGCTGAGGTTCTCTTCAGAGACGGAACCACCATCAGCGCCACTGCACTCGGATCATACAGGGTGAGGGGGGAGGGGGGGTGGGTGGGGTAGAGCAGGTGGAAGGTGGATGGATTAGTGAAAGGATGAGGAGATGTGTAGATGGTGGAAGACAGGTTAAAAAGTGGATAAACAGATGAATGAATTATAAAGATGTAGACGACAGGATGGAGAGAGGGATTAGTTTAAAGGATGGATGAGATGGATGACAGGATGGATTCTCTCTCTCTCTCTGTGCTGTAGGTCCGTCTGTCTGATGGAGGCTGTCTGTCTGTCCGTGAGGATGGTGTGGCTGTGTACAGCAGTACAGGACCTGAAGGAAACCAGTGTGGACCTTACATCATGAGCCACTCTCAGGGTTTAGTGTGTGAGGTCACGGACTCAGAGGGAAACCAGTACCAGGTTAGCACACACACACACACATGCGCACACACACACACACACACACAAACTTGGCACATGAAGAGATCAATGTGTGTGTGTAGGTCACAGCAGAGGGCGGGGTCTCCATCTCACACACACACAGCGACACAGAGCAACAGAACACCGGCCTCGATACACACACACCTCGGTGAGTAAAGTGTGAGCAGGGTTAACGCATAACACCGCACACACACACATGCAGTATTCTGATGTGCTTGTGTGTGTGTGTGTGTGTGTGTGTGTTACAGGTTGTTTGTGGTGCATGCTGATGGTTCTGCGCTGGAGTTCCTCTCCTCTCAGACTGTAGACGAGATTCTGCAGAAGGAGATCACAGATCCCTCAGTCGCTGTGCTCAGAGACCCCATACCACACACACATGGTGAGCACACACACACACACACACACACACACACGCACGCACACACACGGAGCACGCACACACATTTAACATCTGTTATAACATCTGTTCTACTGAACTTGCAGCCTCCTAACACACAGTATGAGTGCAGATCAATCCCTGCTCTCCGTTATCACCCAGATGAGGATGGGTTCCCTGGTGAGTCTGGTTCCTCTCAAGGTTTCTTCCTGTCACCATCTCAGGGAGTTTTTCCCTCAGCACCGTCGTCCTCGATTCGTTCATCAGGGACCATCTGATCATTCTGACTCATACACACTTGATTGTGTAAAGCTGCTTTGCGACGATGACAATTGTTAAAAGCGCTATACAAATAAAATAACATTGAATTGAATTGAATTGAATTTACATTTAGGCATTTGGCGGACTCTCTTTTCCTGAGCAACTTAGAAAAGTGCTTTGAAGTTTCTCTCACACACTGTCACATGACACATGGAACTCAGTTCTCAAGCTTGTCATCTCCACCTCCTTATGCGCCGTCACTCTTTATTACAGTTTAAGGTTGTACACAGGGCTCATTTCTCCAAACTCAAGCTTTCCCGTTTCTACCCAGACGTCGACCCTTGTGGTGATAAATGTAAAAGCGGAGAGGCGTCTCTTATTCATATGTACTGGACATTTGGAAATATTCTGGAGGGACGTCTTTAAAACCTTGTGGTACATATTGAAATGCGATCTTGAACCAGACCCTCTGATTGCTCTTTTTGGTATCACTGGAGAGGAAGATAAGCGTCTGACTCCAGCGACATGCCGTGTGTCGTCCTTTGTGACACTCCTAGCCAGACGTTCTCTTTTATTCAAGTGGAAGGACGCCACCTAACCCACTCACGCCCAGTGGCTCAGAGATATTATGTCCTGTTTATCCCTGGAGAAGATTCACTACACTGTAAACCCTGAAGCTCAAAGTAATGAAACATATCGAGTACTGTTAACGTAAATAATTACAGTTAGTGTTAATTAATAGACCTGTGTCAAATGCAGCTGGCAGGTCCAGGAGGCTGAGGACAGCATGGACAGCATTGATCTAGCAGCATGGAGCTTCTCAGTGACTGACAGAAGGGGCGTCTCTGTGGAATGTGCCACTTTAAATCCAGATTGGTTGGGATCATTAAGGTTGTTCTGTGAGAGATAAAGAGACATTTGGTTATAAATAGTCCTTTCAAGAATTTTGGAAATAAAAGAGAGAAGCGATACCGGGCGATAGTTGTTAACTTCTGCTGCATGGGAATAACTCTTGCCTTCTTAAAAGCAGCAGGATCAAGACCAGATGATATGGAATGGTTGATGGTGGTTGTGGTGAAGGGACGGAGGTCTCGTGAGATGGCCTGGAGCATTGTGGAAGGGATTGGGTTCTAATGAGCAGGTGGTGGGGTTCGATGACCAGATGATCTGCTGAATCTGATGGCAGGTTGGAGAATTCTGCTAAGGGAGGTGAGATAAGGTCCTGGAGTTCTGGTGTAGGAGTTGGGTTGGGAGCAAAGGACTGTCGCATTGCTGCAGTTGTATTGCAAGTTGATATTCAGTACAACAGCACCACCTCCGGTGTCATATTGGTTAAATCTACATATTGCAATGGAGTCAGTGATGTTAAAGGGATTCATCAGTCGTGTAATCGTGTTTCTGCCAAAGTACGCAAACCCTGTAGTGAAGTAAAAGTAAACACACCCCAAAGTAAATATTACTCCAGTAAAAGTCTGCAGGTTACATTTCTACTTGACTAAAAGTACAAAAGTACATGTGTGTGTGTGTGTGTGTGTGTGTGTGTGTTTAACAGAGGCATTTGCAATCACAATCCTGAAACCTTTCTCTGACCTGAATTCCTATTGGCTCTCATCTGAACACCTGGATGACATCATTCCTGCAAACTTTAAATCCAGGAAGTGGGACGCATTCCCCGCCTCTGAGGTAAACACACAGCAGCCAATCAGCTACTGAGGCGGAGCAACGGCTCAAATCCATTTAGCTTAAATCATCAGACAGAGATCAGGCGTCTCTGAGCGTGGGCGTGGTTAAAGAGCACAGTGTTGATCAGAGTGTGTGTGTGTGTGTGTGTGTGTGTGTGTGTGTGTGTGTGTGTGTGTGTGTGTGTGTGTGTGAGAGAGAGAGAGAGAGAGAGTGTGTGTGTTTATCTCAGTCTCCTCCGCACAGAATCCTCCCCTCATGTCTAACACACTGGGTTCTAGGTGAAGATCCCCGGTCCTCCGTTCGGATTGTCTCTGGGTCGAGGTTTACAGCTGAAGGAGAGAACCGTGAGAGGTTCTGATCCGACTCCAACAGTCCTGCAGAACCCTGACACACTGCTGATCCGCCGCATCACTCAACACACACCGCTCACACAACACTACGAGCACCTGCAAGACAAACTGATGGTATTGTTTTAACACACACACACACACACTTAGTAATAATACTATTAATAATAATAATAATAATAACAGCAACCTAACCAATAGCACCCCGAGTTGCCAGTTCAGGAAAATTTACCCAAATCTCCATCCTAGGACAAGTTCACAACACTGGGTTATTATTATTATTATTATTATTATTATTATTATTATGCAAATTAGAAAACATCAAGAGAGAAGAGGAATGTGTGTGTGTTTGTACAGATGTACATGAATCAGCTCCTGCAGAGAGAGAAGCTGAAAGATGAGATGAAGATGAAGGATCCTCAAACAGCAGAGGAGGAGCTTCATCACTCTGACCTCCAACTTCTACAGGTCCTTCACTGTGGTCATGTCCCAAACCACACACTACACACTACACTCTACACACTCTATACATGAACACCATCATCGGCTAACTGACGGTGTATATTTATACTGTATATATTTATGTTTTATTTGATCTCTCTCTCTCTCTCTCTCTGCAGTCTCAGTCAGACTCAACACCAGATTCAACACCTGAGTTCAGTGAGAGACGTTACGTTACATTATATACCGTACACTATACACTGTCTAAGTGTCTGCTGTAACCATAGCAACCGTTTAACTGTGTAACTATACTACACAACACTAAACATGTATGTACACAGTGTACACTAACAGTAATAATCCTGCCCTTGCACTTTCTTCTGTCGTGTGTGTGTGTGTGTGTGCAGTGCTCTCTCTGTACTCTCAGGCTGTAGGCATGTCTCACTCTCCCCCATCTAATGAAACCAAAGATACAAAAGGGACAGAATGGTATAACACACACACACACACACACACACACACACACACACAGATGAAGATATAAAAATGAGATTTTTTTTGTTGCAGCAAACAGAAATCTGAGTGGGGGAACAGGATCCGCCAACACAGGTGAGAGAATACTGGATGTTTTGGCGATGTGTTTTCCTCGCGCAGGTCCTCATGATCTCCCCCGAGCGAGGGGTTTTGTCAGAGGTAGTGATCTGACTGTAGTGTGCTGTTCCTCAGGCTGGATCTGCAGGAGGAGTCGAACCAGCGCCACGCTCTGAGAAATCACATGGTCACACCGTACTTCCATCCCGAGCTCCAGGAGATGAGACTCGTCCTGCAGCAGGTGAGCAGCACCGCTCCTAACAGCACCACATAGAGGGCCATGAACAGCACCATACTGTAGAGAAACATCACCCTGTCCGTAATCTAACAGAACCTGCTTTAAGTTTATCAGTAGGAATTTTAGTCTCATTACAGATTTTAATAATCTTACAATGATTGTAATTTACTAATAAAGGTATTAACAAGTTCATGTTTACTTACAGGAGCTGAAGGTGACATCCGGGTCTCAAAATCTTCCCTCACTCCCTAAAATAAAAAGATAGATAGATAGATAGATAGATAGATAAACTGATTCATTGATTGATTGATTAATACTTTATTGATCCCAAAGGTAATTGTAGACACCCAGTAGTAAGGACGTTAACACAACAGAGATGTAATTGCAATTGCACCGTGTAAAGCACACACACACACACACACACACACACACGTGTGGGACCAGCGCTTCTACAGAAACGAATGAGAGAAAACAAAATACAATATCGTCAGGATTTAAGGATAACAAAATATTGTTTGTATTTATAAACTAATAAAATGTTAATTACATTTAGAACTCTCCAATAAAGGACTTAAGCAACAGCATTCAGACTGAAATTTATAGTCAAATAATTTATAAAATCAAGAAGGTTATGACTTTTACTTCAGCAATCATCATTGACATCATAACGTTGTTATGGAGAAACAGACTCCACAGACAGAAATCAGAGAAAACCCGAACGGGCACTTTATTTGACAATGAAGGGTAAACTGTTTGGGGATGAGATGTGGATAATGGGAGAGAACCGGAAAGTCTTATCTGATATAGTGTGGAGCTGGTGGAAGGAGGATCAGATATGGTGGAATGGGTAGACCGGACACGGAGGGACGAGGAGACTTGGAGACACGGAGACGAGGAAGCACAGAGATGAGGAATATAGCTTGGCACAGGTAAACATTGAGTCCGTATCGTGTGTAGACCAGATGCTGAGTGAAGGGAAATGAGGTGTATTTGTATGTGTGGGTGATGAGGTGCAGGTGTGTGTGATCAGAATGCGGGAGATTGGGAGCGTTGATTGGGGGCGGAGCCTGTCTTGTCCGTGAAAGAACCCACCCCCTTCTCGGACCGCTCCTGAGGGCCGCAGGAAATGTCTCCGGGGTGGACGACCTCTACCACTGGAAGCAGGCATTTGTGGCTGTTGTTGGTGGAATTCCCTGAGGAGGTTTGGATCGAGGGTGTCTGCTTGTGGGACCCAGCTCCTCTCCTCAGGGCCTTATCCCTTCCAGTCCACAAGACACTCGAGTCGTCCACCTCAGCGACAGGATCTCGGAATCTCCTTCACAGTGTAGATTGTGCCATCCTCTAAGACCAGAGCCGGGGGGGGGTTGTTGTAGGGACCAGGCTCTGTGGACACAGGAAAAACAGGTGAGTGGTATGGTTTTAGAAGGGAAACGGGAAAGATGGGATGACTTTTATATGTGTGGGGTAAACTTAACTTGTATGTGACAGGGTTGATCTGTGAGATGATTTTGAAGGGGCCAATGAAACAGGGACTCAGCTTCTTGCAGGACAGTCGAAGACAGATGTCTTGTGTGGAGAGCCAAACCTTCTGTCCCGGTTGGCAGGCAAGGGCATCTGCTCTCCTCACGTTAGCGGTGATTCGTTGTCTTCTAACTACTCTCTGTAGTTGATGAATCCCAAACCCTCTCACTCTCCTGGAACCAGTGTGTTACTGCTGGACTTCCAATGGTTCTCCATTCCAGGGAAACAATGGAGGTTGGTACCCGAGTACACACTGGAATGGAGTGAGTCCAGTGGAGGGTTGACGGAGAGAGTTTTGGGAGTACTCGGCCCATGCAATGAACTGGCTCCAGGAGTGCTGGCGACCATGACAGAAGGTATGGAGGTATCGACCTATCTTCTGGATCTTGCGTTCGGTCTGACCATTACTTTGAGGATGATACACGAAAAACCTGATTGAAGATGGCCTCTGCTGTCTCTTTGGCGGAGGGAAGACTTTTTAAGGGAACCAGACAACAGGATTTGGAAAAACGATCCACGATAACCAGAATGCAGATACAGAATGCAGACCCCCGGAAGAGGGGAGGTCTGTGACAAAATCTACCCCTAGGTGTGACCAGGGATGCCAGGGAATTGGTTGGGGTAGTAGTTTTCCTGAGGGCAAGTGCCTGGGGACTTTGGTCACGGCACCCTCCCGGCATCCCCTCACGTACCTTCTGACATGTTCGGCCATATTGGGCCACCAGAAGAGCCCTTCTAGCTGTGAGAAGGTTTGATTGGCCCTGGGGTGACCAGTGCCCAATGACGTGTGGAGTTAGTGAATAAGTGAGTCACGCTGAGTGGTGGGAACGTAGGTTCGATGAGGTGGACAGTCAGGTGGAGAGGGCTCGGAGACACTGGCGTGTTGGATTTTATCATCCAATACCCACTGGATGGGAGAAACAAATAAGGTTGGAGGTAGAATGTTTTAGGGGGGGTTCCAAGTTCTCATCTGGTTTGTGAAGGCGAGAAAGAGCGTCTGCTTTGGTATTCTTTGTTCCTGGCTGATAGGAGATAGTGAAATGGAATCTCGTGAAATATAAGGCGCACCGGGCTTGTTGTGGGTTCAGACGCTTGGCTTCACAGAGCTACTCTAAGTTCCTATGGTTGGTGAGGACAATGAAAGGATGTAACGCCCCCTCCAACCTGTGTTTCTATTCTTCCAGAACCAATTTTATGGCCAGAAGTTCACGGTTTCCAATGTCATAGTTCCTCTCGGCCTGAGACATCTTCCAGGAAAAGAAAGCACATGGAAGATACTGTGAGGTTTTCCCCTGCTGCGACAGTACAGCGCCAACTCCGGATTGTGATGTGTCCACTTCGGAAAGGTTTGTTGAGATCCGGGAGAATGAGGATTGGTGCTGAAGTGAATGCTCTCTGAAGGACAGGTTTTCGTGGCTTTGGGAGTCCAGGATCGGGCTTTTGGTTTACCTTTTAGGAGATTGGTGGGTGGGGATACCAGAGAACTGTAGTTCTTGATGAATCTCCTGTAGAAGTTTGCGAACCCTAAGAAGCATTGAAGCTGTTTAATGGTCGACGGAGTCGGCCAGTTACGGATGGTTTCCACCTTCCTTTCGTCCATCTTGATGCCATGGAATTGTATGGAGGGCTGATGGAAGGAACACTTTTCTGCCTTTAGGAACAGTTGGTGTGTTCTGAATTTCTGGAGACCTTTGGTTACATGGAGGCGATGTTCTATTTCGTTCCAGGAGAAGATAAGGATATCATCGATGTAAACCAGCACGAAACGATTAAGATACTCCCGAAACACTTCATTCATGTATTCCTGGAAGACGGAGGGGGCATTGACCAATCCATACGGCATGACAAGGTATTCATAATGCCCTGTTGGGGTGATGAATGGCATCTTGCACTCATCCCCCTCGCATATTCAAATCAGATTATACATGTTCCGGAGATCCAGCTTGGTGAAAATCTGGGTGCCTCGTAGTTGTTCCAGTGCAGAAGGAACGAGAGGAAACGGGTAACTGAACTTGATAGTAATTTTGTTTAGGCACGGTAATCAATACAACGACGAAGTCTTTTTTATCTACGAAGAAGAAACTGGAAGCAGCAGGGGACGTGGAGGGCCTGATGTACCCTTGTCTAAGGGCCTCTTCAATGTATTTCTCTATGACCTTTTGCACTGGGATGGACAGTGAGTAGATTTTACCTTTGGGCACTGGTTCACACAAAAGGAGATCGATCGCATAGTCTATAAGTGGGTAGCTGGGTGGCTCGCCTTGGGCAGAAAATATCCTGAAAGTAAGAGTATGAGTCCAGGATGGAAGTGGTGTTAATGCTGATGACCAGTTTAATTTTTAAACAGTGTCCTATACAGGGTTTCCCCCACTTCAGGATCTCGCCACTCTACCAGGAGATAATGTGTTGATGTTGGGTGAGCCAAGACTGAGGTCAGTTGTGGATCGTTCCAGAACCAGGAACTCAATTTCCTCCTCATGGAGCCAACCCACTCGCACGTGTAGCAGGGTTGTGGTGTAACACACCCATCCTCCTCTTGGGGCAGCACCCGTGAAACATCTTAAATTGAG
The DNA here is from genome assembly GCA_013621035.1 of Clarias magur. Classification (NCBI taxonomy): domain Eukaryota; kingdom Metazoa; phylum Chordata; class Actinopteri; order Siluriformes; family Clariidae; genus Clarias; species Clarias magur. The sequence goes on along the minus strand of QNUK01000916.1, from coordinate 167,135 downwards.
TCAGATGGGGTCTCAGAGGGATATCGAATTGTAGACAGAGTGACGTAGAGATGAAATTGCCGGCTGACCCTGAATCCAAGAGAGCCTTCACTGTAGCAGAATGACGTAGAGTATTAATTATAACATGGTGGTTAAAGGGGCCATAGGTTTACCTATATAAGAGATTTTGCTCACCAGAGGTCGAGGAGGTCGACATGTCCCTTTTCAGCACAGTAAGGGCAAAGTCCTTGGGTCAGTCGGCATTGTCTTTCTGAGGGTGTGAGACAAGAGAAAGAGTGACACTTCTGATTCTTCAGGTTCTGATTCTGGAACTGACCTCTTTCCTGGTGGGCGGAGAACTGCGGAAGACTCTTGGAATACAGGAATATCGCCGATGCATTCTTGTAGGCGATTGGAAACTGTGATGGCTTTTTGGATGCATTGTTCCAAACCCACTGCGTCATCATGTGCTGCGAGTTCCAGCCTCAGGTTAGGGTCGAGCCTCTGCCGAAACTTTGTAAGCAGGGCCACTTCATTCCAACCACTGGGGGCTGCTAGGGTTCAAAAAGTTAGGACATAATCATTAATTGAATCCTTTCCCTGATGCAGTTTGAACTTCTCTCCAGTGGGGAAGAAGTCGGCCGACTGATTAAACACTTCCTTAAAATGTGAAACAAAATGATCATAATCACGTAAACAGTTCCATTTTGCTGCCAAATGGCTTCGCCCCACTGGAGTGCTTTTCCTGTAAGCAGAGATATGATGTACGCATTTTTGAACGGTCAGTGGCAAACCTGTGGGGCTGCATCTCAAATGACGGTGCACATTGAAGGAGGAATCCATTGCAGTTCTCTGCCTCTCCAGAGTAGGGTGCTGTTGATGCCATGGGACTGGCCGGGTTGGGAGGAATCGGAGAAGTAGATGGTGTTGAAGGAAGTGGTGCGGCTGACGTGAAAACGTGACGGAGTCGCTGCACTAGCTCTTGAAATGTATCAGCGTCCGCCGGGTTCATTTTTTTCAGGTCTGGTCTTCTGTTACGGACAAACAGACTCCACAGAAGGAAAATAAGAGAAACTGTGGATAATGGAAATGAACCGGAATGTCTTATCTGATATGGTGTGGAGCTGGTGGACGGAGGATCAGGAAAGGTGGAACGGGTAGACAGGACGGAGCTTGGAGGGACGAGGAGATTTGGAGACACGGAGACGAGGAAGATAGCTTGGCATAGGTAAACATTGAGTCAGTATCCGTTGTGTAGACCAGACGCTGAGTAAAGGGAAGTGAGGTATATTTGTATGTATGTGTGATCAGAATTCAGGAGATTGGGAGCGTTGATTGGGGACGGAGCCTCAAACAAGAATATCCGAGAATACCAATCCGCTCAATCATATGGGACACACCAGACAAAGAAATCAAATCCACAGAGGCCCCACCCCACAACCCACAGCACACAAAGAGAATCCCTCCGCCCTCCTTTAATGCTTTTTATATTTATCATTTATAAATGTTGAATGTATTTCACATAAAGGAATGTCAACTAAACATAAACAACAAATACTGCCATTAAATTATGACGTATCAAATAAAGAACAGTAAACTGTACCTACACTGTAACACACGCACAAAATGAACATGTGGTATACACAACTCTGTGATATACACAATACATGAACTTCTACTCCTACCACAGAACATCCTCTTGTTAGGAGAAGTTATGATGTTTATGAGAGCCTGACCCTGGGCTCCTGAGGGGTGGGGTCAGTGAAACAGGACGCTGTGAGAGTGCTTCTGACACGTGTGGGACGACCCTCCCCATTCGGAGACAGTGTGGGATTATTAATTAGGAAACTCGAAAGGAAACAAAAGAAAACTGAAAACACATAAATAAACAGAGCGGACGGGGTTCTGATAACTAAAAATCTTTTGTGTTTTTTTCCATTCACCCACTCAGAAGCCCTGCGTTAGAGCTCTTATAAACCCGCGTCATTACACCTCTATTGTAATTTTACCTAACACACACACACACACAAACAAACACACACAAACACACACAGGTGGAGTGGTCAATCTAACCAGTGAAAGGAGAACAGAAACTGCAGGGTGTGTTGAGTTTCTAAAGCAGGAGTGACAGTAAGGTGAGGAACTGCAGAGGAACACGGAGAGATGAAACCATTAACTTTTCTTAACAGCAACAGCATGGTGTAGCCAGTAGCATCCTTCCCCGGTTTCCTCAGGGTTCTCTGGTTTCCTCCTATAGTCCAAAGACATGCAGTTTAGACTAAGTGGTGTTCCCAATTCGCTTGTTGTGTGTGTGTTTGTGTGTGTGTGTGTGTGTGTGTGTGCCTTATGATGGATTGGAAACTTGTCCAGGATGTACCCCACTTGTGCCCTAAGTCTCCTGGGATAAGCTCCGCCCCCTGAGCGTTATAGATGGAGAGTGAGTGAGAGCGAGTCAGCTTTTAACTCTAAAGATCTAAAGAATTCAACTTGTGATCCTCAAAAAGTCAAAACAGTCTTTGATAGTATCATTATTACTCACACTGAAGTTTAGTGTTATACTGTGTGTGTGTGTGTGTGTGTGTGTGTGTGTGTGTGTGTGTGTGTGTGTGTGTGTTTTACATTCTGTTCTGTATTTATTGTAAGGATCAGGCGGCTCAAAGTCCACTTCTGTTTCAAAGTCCACTTCGGTTTTCCCTGAGTGTGAACACTTCCTCAATGAAAAGAGAAGAACCATCCCCCGTGTCTCTCTCTCACACACACACACACACACACACACACACACACACACACATAAAAGAAAGTCAATGAATAGTAACTGAAAGAGGACAAAGACAGAGCTCTGAGACTGAAAGAGAAACACTGCAGAGAGAGAGGGAGGGACACACACACACACACACACACACACACACACACTGTATGGTGAAGTAAAGGGTTTTCGGTGCTGTGGGGCACACTGACGGCAAGATGTTGTAAACACAACAGAAGTGGATGAACCGGACGGAAATAAACGCGCGCACACACAAACACACACACACACACACACACACACACGCTGAAGTTACAGTGAGGACTTTACACTGAGGTGAGTCACATTGAAATATTGTTTAATCTTCAATTAAAATACTGCTTTGATTAAACACACACACACACAGCAGGTGCTTCTCAACTTGTCGTAGCCGGTCCTCACTATGTTAGAGCTGAAAAACTGTTTAACTACCGAGTGTGTGTGTGTGTGTGTGTGTGTGTGTGTATGCGCTCACTGTGCAGGTGGTTTTCTTTTTCAGAGCCATTATAAACTGAATGATGAAATTTTAACAGGAAGTGTGTGTGTGTGTGTGTGTGTGTGTCAGCACAATGACTCTGAGATTTTTTGTGCCTCAGAAACGTTTAGACTGATAACTCAAAGAGATTATTAGAGTTTTGAGTTAATAACTAATCAGTGTGTATGTGTGTGGTTGTGGTGTGTGTGTGTGAGAGAGAGAGAGAGAGAGAGAGAGAGAAACCTGTCAGAGTGGTTTTGGAGAGTAACTGACATTAAACACACTTAAAACTTTCACTTTTTACAGCAGCTGAGGGTTTTGAAGTGAAAACATTAACACACACACACACTCTCTCTCTCTCCTTCACACACACACACAAATAACATTAATATCTTCTTTTTAACAGAGGAAGCAGAATTGAAATGGAAATTTAGCACCTTGGTCAGTGAGGCGTGTGACATGAAATGTGAGCGATTATGTGTGGGACAGAGGGCGTGTGTGTGTGTGTGTGTGTGTGTGTGTGTGATGGGTGTGCTTAGAACTTAAAACCATACCCTTTATATTCAGCATGGCTCCTACTGACTAACACTGTTTCACCTCCAGAGTTTTTCTGGAAAGTCCGGTCCTCTCAGCTCGTGCTAGCGGCGGCGCTAACAGCATTGAATATTCATACATTTACTTTGTGCTTTTCTTTGGTATGCGTTGCCATGGCAGCAGGATGAGAAGGTCATCCCAAACATCTCTCTCTTGATCCTCAGCCACTGACTCGAGCTCCTCCTGCGGGATTCCCAGAACTTCCTGATCGGACTGTGAGATTTGATCTCTGGCCCAGGGCTCTGCTTTAACACTACATGCTTTGAGCGTGGGTGAGGGGGGTGGGGTGACTGCAGATGACACACACACACACACAATATGTTCAGTGAGTCTCAATACATTCAAATCTTGTGGAAATGTTTTTGTGGAACTCATATATTGTTAGTTCAATAAAGTTTCATACTTCAAGCCTTTTGAAGGGCATTGGAGGTGGGGGGTCTGTCAGGACTTGGTCAGGGCTCTTTTAGCATGAGTTACTGCATCAGTGCGGCGTGGCATGAAGGTGATGAGCCTGTGGCACCGCAGCAGCTGTAGCCGCCTCCTCGTCTGTGTGGTGGCTCTCGATGCTCTGACTCCAGCCTCACTCAGCTCTCCCATGGTCCTGAATCACATCTGCTTGACAATCTTCTTCAGGCTACAGTAATCCCTTTTGCGTGTGCAACCTTTCCTACAAGACTTTTCCATTCCAGTCAGCTTCCCATGAATACGCCTCCAGCCCCCTTCAGCCATGATCTTCTGTGGCTTCTTCTCCTGATGGAGGGAGTCGATGATCATGTTCTGGACAGCTGTCCAGTCAGCAGCCTTCCCCATGCATTGTCTGAGCTAGACATAGAAATACAGTATTTATACTGTGTGACTGGTAATTTACTCAAACTTATTCTAATATAATATACAGTATAATATAGGATAAAATATTCTAATTTTCTGAGACACTGTATTTTTTTTATTTTTGCACAAAAGAGGCTTGATGTATTTGACTTGATGTGTAATGAATCTAGAATATATAAGTTTCACTCTTTAAATTAAATTACAAAAAAACTTTTTATGTTATTCAGTTTTTTTAGTTGCACTGTAAACATACACCACCGGTACGGTTCAGGCGTTTTAAAAGATCAGGGCACTCTGATACAGTTCTAATGACAGGACACCAGGGGGCAGCATTAAAACCCTAAGCCCACCGCAGGTTAGAGGGTTCGTGGCTTGACTAGAGGCTTTCTCCAGGATCTGCAAACTCCTCACCTTAAACCCTAAACTTATGAAGAACCCCATTTCCACCTGCTCTACTCTGACCTCGGAGTCTCTGCATGTGGACTGATGAATCATTAGCAGTCGGGGGTCATATCCTGTGATATCACATAGGACGGGAGGGGTTTATGTGGGCAAGGGGCAGATGGGTGGGGTTTAGGTGGGTGAGGGGCAGATAATCTAAACCTCATCCATTAACTAAATATGATTACTGCCCAGGACACCTGTGATGACATGCCCACATTTCCATATATGAATTTGTAAGTCACTGACTACTCTGTAATGTTAATGATCATGATAGGGGTGTGGTACACAACAGCACCCTCTAGTGGAGATTATTCTGTGTGCATACTGGAGGAAGGACTTGATGTAGACAGACAGACAGACACACCATTATCTCCTTATTGTATAGAGATTGTTTTCACTGTGATGATGCAGTTTTAAATAAAGGATAAATAGAATAGGAAAACTTTGATATTAATGTTTGTGTGTGTGTGTGTGTGTGTGTGTGTGTGTGTGTGTGTGTGTGTGTGTGTGTGTGTAAAATACAAGACTGACAGTAACCAGGCAAGCAGGAACATGTCTGTTGAGCGCTCACACCCTGCTTTAACAGCACCTTATTAAGTAATGGAGCTCTTTGTGTGTGTGTGTGTGTGTGTGAGTGTGTGTGTGTGTGTGGGAACAGGTCTGTAAGAAGGTTTACAAAAGCAGTGAGTCTTTTTTTTTTTTCAGATAAAATGTTGACCTGGAGGTTTAATAGTGCTGTATGTTTTCTCTCCGCTCCACCCCTTCACCTGCGACTCCGCCCTCCTGATATTTCTATCATCATGTCAGGGAGTGTTATAGCTAACACTGGGGTTTATGACCCGTGACATCTGTGTACTCAGCAAGACTGATCGTCATCTCCTCGTCCCACACTGCCGAGTCAGAAACTTCAGCAGCTAAATCCAGACGTCTGTGCCACAGACAGACAGACAGACAGACAGACAGGAGACCTGGTGTCAGGAGAACCGTCCCATGTAGCTCGTCTAAAATCTGCATCACACCACTAGCTAGGTCAAGCCAGAAACCCAGGTCACAACTATTGTTGTTGAAGACTTTCAGCGCCGCGCTGTTCTATCAAATCATATTCATGTAAACAAACACCCAGAGATGTGATTAACACACTGTCAGAGAGAGCTGAATCACACTCATAATATCGTTTATAATAATTACATCAGTCTCATTCCTGAATTAAACCGTCCATGGATTCTGCAGTCTGATTAGGTCTCGTTAGCGTCAAGTTGCTAGGCTAATCTCTTCTGGTCTCCCACAACAGGCATGTGCAGTGGCGATGGGGGAAAATCTATTCATTCATGTGTTGTGATTCTTGCGAGTGCTGATTCATGTGTCGCCACACTGACTATAAAATAGATTTTTATTTGATTTATAACATTTCTAATAGAGACGCACCGGTCGCTCGGCCAGCGACCGGAACTGACTGGTTTCCAGTTTGACCAGATGTGAGCGATGTGTTGGACTGAACCGATTCTGTGCCGGGTGAAATCTAGAAATAGAAATGATGGCAGATAATTATAGTCAAACTGTAGATGTTGTTTATTTTGAAGTTGTTAGTGTTTAAATGCTGCATTTGGTTTACAGAAAACTAATGTTGTAATGAACGGGCTACATCTAATTACTCACATTCAGTTCCATTACAAGCAAATATAAAACTTATGAAAATTCAAGATCTAGAAATTGTAGCAAAATTGGAAAAAAATATTTTCTAATATTAGTAGTAAATATTAAATTGGGATATTTATGAAATCATTAACCAAAATGCCAAAATGTACATTTTGAGGCTACAGATGACGTCTGCACTCAGGTCTACTGTAAAACCACATGAGGCAGGAAGTGTTTCGCTGTTAACACACACCAGGGTAATCGTCAGTCACAGAGAGTCAGATGTTCAGAATACTTTTACTTTCCGTTCCCGATAGGAGCAGAGGAGGTTTAGGACGAGTGTGAACAGGTTGAGTGTGAAGGTGTGTGAAGAGCTCAGATTTCTCCCTGATTACACACTGGCATCAGTAATGACACTCTAATACCACACTGTAATAATAGTGTTGCACTGTAATATCAGCTCAGGCTGTGTGTTCAGCAGGCAGGAGGGACACGTCCAGTCTGCTCGGATATCAGACACACACACACACACACACCACGGTCCTCTTACTCAGATTCTTCCTTTTACAAAATGTGCTTCACACATGCAGGACTCACTTATCCTTCAAACCATTTGTGCACTGTGGTGTCCAGGTCATGTGTGTAAACGATTCCTCCTGCTCCCAGAGCCGAATACACCGCGTGTCCCCGGTCAGAAGAAACCCTCCATAGATGTGATGTGCTGGTGGTTCAGTACATTCAGGTGGTCATGTGACTTCATGTCTCGACCTGAGCGACTGAAGCGACCCCAGATCATAACACTGTCTCCAGAGACTTGTACAGTGGACGCTATGCATGACGGGAGCGTCGCTTCATGCGCTTCCCTTCTCACCCTGACACGCCCATCACTCTGGAATAGGATCAATCTGGACTCAGCAGGTCACATGACCTTTGTGGTCAGGAGACCTGGTGACAACCTGATTACACACATGACCTTTTTCCATCGTTCCAAAGTCCAGTCATTAACTCCCGAGAAAACTGTAGACTTTTGTTCTTGGTGGTTTCCACTGAGATCTCTCAGGTTGTTTTGTTCTGACTGCATTTCTTCTGTGCAGTCAAGGGTTCGGCTCTGTCCTTCTGCTTTAATGCACATTTTCAAACCCTGAATATTTTCTGAAAAAAGTGTTTGTGTTTAATGCTGCACACTGAAAACCTACTGAGTGCTTCTACTGATAAAACTCTACAGAGAAACACAGTTAGACTGAAGTCTCCGGCTCTGAGTCTGTCTCTGAGCGTGTCTCTGAATGTGTATCTGAGCGTCTTTCTGAGCATGTCTCTGAGCGTCTTTCTGAGCGTGTCTCTGAGCGTGTCTCTGAGTCTCTGGTGTTTGATGGCTGAACACTAATCATTAGAACAGCCACTGCAACATCATGACATGCTTCAGTTTGTTCTACTGTCATCTCTAGAACCGCGGTTCCGTCAGGCCTGGACTGAGTTGGTTTGTGTTTTAACAAAAGAGAGACGAATCCTGTAACGATTCCCACAGCAGTGTGTTTCTCTGCTCGAGCAGGAAAACGTTCTGCAGGTCAGAGATCAGCTCCATAGGGAACACAGCCAGCTATATATAAACCACATAAACCCCGATCTCCACGTCCTGCACCAAAACACACAGCAATAAATACGCTGTTTAACCCTTTACGGTCAGGGTCAAAGGTCATTCTTAAAGGGGTCGAATTCTTTAAGCAAATATTGTGTGATATAAATGGTGTCCTGTACGCGCGGTTCTCATCCCGTCATCTCCAGAGCTGAATACTGACGCTAGAGGAGGACTGAAGACCTTCAGTCTGATTGGTCAGAAGGTGTTGAGTATTTCTCTATAACAGCAGCTCTGACAGTAATACCTCATCTCACACACACACACACACACACACACACACACACACACACACACACACGCGCACAGTGCTGTCTCCATTTTTTCCTCTAAGATTTTAATCTCTTACTATTATGAACATCTTGAGCATGTGTCTGTGTTTTATTCTTCACACACAAGATGGGGCGTCACCTCACATCTAATCAAACCCGTCAGCTCTTCCACAGCTGCTTCACACACTCAGAATAAAAAGACTTCAGACGGGACATTAAATACACCGAATCGACCGAATCACACTCGTACAGACTGATTCAGATTCATTTACACCTAGACTCCTATCAACTGATTCAGATTCTCAGACTGATTTCGAGTTAAATAGTCAGAAATAGAAAGCAGTCTATTTTAATTTGGAAAGATTTATAAAATGATTCCAATGGTTAAAAATATCCGAGCCTTTATTTCGTGGTGTGAAGATGAGAATTTGGACAATAAACGAATTTCTCAAGTCTCCAGAGTTTAGTTTAACTTCCACATGGTAAAGTATTACATATATGTATAAGTTTTTTTGGCTGACTGGGTATATATAACGTGCTATACTTCTGCAAAACATTTCCTAGTTTTCTCGACCAACGACAGCAGCGTCTCAGCTCAAACTTTAACCCTGAACCGACTGCGTGCTCGGGGTTCTGCAGCAAATGTTACACTGCTTTAAATATTTCTGATATAAGAAATCATCAACGTGTTAGGAAACAAACAAAGTGCCCTACAGGTACAGTCTACATAAGAAACTATTTTTTCACCCTGCCATCACACACACACACACACAGATGTGGTTGGCTGGTTTTTGTGCAGGTTCGTCGTTTGCCCTATAAAACCCTCAAAACTTTAAACCTCTCAGACTTCCTGTAACCGCTGCTCCATTTATGTGAGAAGGTTCAGGGTTTCGATCCTCTATCAGAGATGAAACATGATTATGGGTTCAAATAATTTACAATCAGATTTTTAACAAGAACACACTGTTCTGGATGTTACTGGTATGCAGTCGTAGTGATTCCTCTTTGTGGCTTTACTTTTGCTCTTTCAGCGAGTTCAGTATGCACATATTACATCAGGAAATGCACATATAAACACACACACACACACACACACACACACACACACACACACCTCCCAACTGACGGACATGAAAGTTAACGCACTGTTACTTTATCATATCAGGTGTCTGTTACAGCTTTCAGGACAAGCTTCACAACAGTGACACAAAAACACAGTTTTACTAAAACACAACTTACACACTGAACACACACTGCAGCAACACAGGAAATGCACAAGGACTGGAACTTTAGTGTCAGCAATATCACATAACAGTCGCAAAATTCTCCTTAAGTGTAGCGTTTGTGAGATTACAGGATTAACTCTACAGAGACATCACGAGTCTGAATCAGGGCTCCTGGGCTCTGAATGGGTTTAGATGAGATTCTGCACTCCTGCCTACATGTCTGTCTGTTTAGAATGAAGTAGGTTAATTAATCTTTTTAGAATGAAGTAAATATCTAAATTAATAATCATCCAGTGTCTAAAATCCTTTTCACATTCCTTAACCTCATGACGTTTCTGCCATCTGACTTTGTGAAAACATACAGCTAATATAATGGAACCTGAATTACTGGTGCTTACTATATAGCAAAATAAATAAATAAATAAATAAATAAAGCCCAGATTAGTGCCTTGTGGAACACCAACCTTTACTTTCCAATCCCTTTTGACGTTGGCCTGTAGTGAGAGGTCATGGTCAGGTTTGTAACTGCTAGTTTAGGTACGGCTAAGCTAAGGGAGGAGTTGATTCTTGTTAGCAGAGGTTTGGTCAGTGGTGTTTGTTTAAGCAACAGGCTCAGTGCTATTTAATGTGCTCGAACAAAGATTTGAAAGCAAAACAAATATTTACTTATGAGTCTCTGAGTTGAACTTGAGTTAGAGAAAAGGACAAAGAAATGTTTCTTGTGTTTGGTGGCATGGTGTTATTGTTGCTACTGGGGCATTAATATGAAGCTCTGTATATGTACTGTACAGTACAGCTATGGCACTGGGTACGATTATCAGACTTCATGTACAGAATGTAAGGATGTAAAAACGTATTTTAATGACTGCGGTGATGTTTTTCAGTGTGATGTCCCGACAGAGCTGGGGGTTCTCCTCTTTGCGCGTGAAGAGTGAGTACTTCAAGCAAACTTCTCACACACATTATTTAAAAAATCTGAAATAAATAAATATAGTTATTATTTTTATTATTATTTATTTTTATAAAAAAGAAAAAGCCATGGTAATGCCAATGAATTGACATTTCTGATCTATTGTATGCAGATAAACCTTCTTCAGAGGACACAAATGCGTTTCAGAGGAGAGGGAAACTTTTTTCATCTGTCAGGGAGGATCGCAGGCGGCGTAAGTGTCGTGTCACGGTGACGTGATACGCCCTGAAATCATTCACACCGTTTCACTGAATGAAATCACAAATCAGCAGGAATTATAATCAGGTTTTGAATATAGCTAACTGACTAGCATTACACTAAGGGCTCAATATTATAATTCGCTAGTTATCTAGTTAGGAGGTAAAGTTATGGTGAGAGTGGGGACCACACCGCCACTGAGAGATAAGCTACAGGAGGCAACAACCGAAGCTACATGCTAATATGGTGACAGGCTAACAGAAATACAGAGACACATAAAGCTAGTCAGGCTAATTAAGTGAAACAGGAGAAGTGCTAATATCCATAGTTTACGTCCTTGTTGTTTACATTTCCTCTCTCTTTCTGATCAGAACTGCCCAGCGTGTCTGAAGACGGTGACGCTGCCGAAGGAAGAAAACAAAATGCCTCCTCTGAGAAAGAATCAGAGAGCTCTAAAGGTAAATTGCCAGCATTACCTATAATGCACCTGGACAATATTACACTGTGGGGCAAAATTCACAAAAAATTACGATGTTGAAAGTCTTGATGCTGATTATGTGTTCACATGCAGTATACGTAGCGCTTAAAGCTCAGCGCATTTTAATCATTATTAGTTTTGCTGTTTTTTTTATAAACATATACAGAGCTCAGGATTGTGCAGTATATGAACAAACAAACCAACAAACAAACAAACGAAGACCTAACACCTCAACATTTTTGTGACATCATTCCCTTATTCTGGTAGTGGTAAACTTTACACATTATAAAAGTAATGCTAACTTTCGTTCTACCTGACATATCTAAAAACCCAAATACACAGTTTAAAGTCTGAAACCTCCTCATCAACACACCCCGGTAAGGCTTCCATATAAGCACATATATATTTCTTAAACTTCTTTTTGTCCCACATACATACTGTCTATTCATCTTTGAAGGTTCAGGTTTCATTGTCTATTGTCCTATTCTTTGCAGTAAGCCATGCTGTGTCCCGCTTTCGTTTCTGTTTGGTGAGGATTTTGGTGCAATACCGTCGTTTCTGAGTCTTCCACAGACTCTGTGTATATACGATAAACTATTGCATCGCTTGGTTTTGTTAAGTGATGTGTATGGCCATGCCCACTTAGAGGGAAAAGGTGCAATATTAGTTTAAACGAATAAATGAATAAATAAATAAATCTGGCCAGTAACTACTCATATCAACATTTAGATTTCACTTATGGTGCAGGTTAAACTTCAGGAAGATAACTACTTCACAAGTTCCATTAAATTGCAGACAGACAGACATACAGACAGACAGACATACAGACAGGCAGACATACAGACAGGCATCTAGAAATGTTTCTGAGACTGGTTTCTTGTCCTCTAGTGCAGTGGTGGCGAACGCGTGGCTCGCGAGCTGCTTGTGGCTCTTCAATCTATCCACATGTCCTGTGTTTACAATCGCAATTTATTTTTAAAATGTCAAAACATACTTTTGCAATAAACGGGTATGTATTTAAATGCAACTGCCAAATCAAATGAGATTTTTTCTGTATTTTTTCAATTTTTTATTATTTTTTTACACAACCTTTCACGCGACTTACGCCAGCCAGTTGACTAACACGATTGACATGAAGTTCGTTAGTAGCTGGTCAATCATCAGGTCAGAGTCAGGGAAGATGAGCACAGAACATTTTTATCTGAACTTCGTAAACACCAGGTGAAGACACTGAAATGTCAGTCAGGAAATCAAACTCAGCTTTTCCAACTTAGACCTAAAACTATTGTGGTATATAATTAGGTGTATAAGTTGTGATGCTGTTGTTTGCACATCTGTTGCGTGGCTCTTTGCAGTAATAAAGTTTTTTTTTGCTCATTATGGCAAACAGGTTCGCCACCTCTGCTCTAGTGTATGAAACGTAAAGAACGTGAGAGAGGGAGTTCTGACCCAATGTACAGACGGAACCTCTCTTTTATTTCTATAGATAAACGGCTAAACCCGAATTAGTCATAAACATCAGCTAGCATTAGCCGGGATTCAGGAACTCAGTGAGGTGTGGAGGTTTTAACAGTGGAAGGTTCGTGTGATAATGACCTGTTTCTCACAAGTGTGTTTGCTGATCGTATTTATTCGGCGCAGACACGGCGCTGAGGCCGACGCTTCCAGAAGCTTCTGTGGCTGGTCCGATAAATTAGCTTTCAGTTTCAATACGAAACTATAGGAAAGAAAATCCAGCCAAACTACAAAAAGCCCCGAAAACTCGTCCGCGCTCACTGTTTATAACGAGAATCAGAATCGAGTGCTCTATTCAGAGTCGAATGCGGAGTCGACTCACTGAGTGAGTGCGGGCGCGCGCCGCGGGGTTCGGAGCTGAGAGCGCGCGAGAGGAGCGGCTCAGAACGGGTAGGATTTAGAGGGGCTTTGATGGAGGAGTCAGGGTGAGGACAGGGTGAGGACACAGGACACTCTGAGGATTTAATCACGGTGGACACGGACACACACACACAGAAGAACATGAACGGACACGCGTTTGCGAAACTCAGAGCTGTGAAGTGGCGGAGAGGAGACTCCAAACACCGGCACAGTGAGTGTGTGTGTGTGTGTGTGTGTGTAGAGAGAGAGAGTGTGTAGTGTTTAACAGCAGTGTTACAGCACAGCCTTCGGATTTAAATTAAAACACAACTAAAGTCTTTATTTAAAAAAAACACACACACTAACACACACTCAAAAATATATAAAACTTATACTTCTATATACACACACAATACTTAACACTTTATTACTCTACAACGTGCTGTTAGCATTTATGAGTATTTATTACTGTACGAGCTGTATTACTGTAAACACTGTGTGCACTGTTAGTATTCATTAGTATTTATTATATTTAATAACCTGTAGCCTGTGTACTCTCTCTCTCTCTCTCTCTCTCTCTCTCTCTCTGTACTATACGCTCTAACTATGTACTATTAGTATTCATTAGTATTTATTATATTTAATAACCTGTAGCCTGTGTACTCTCTCTCTCTCTATATATATATATAGCCTGTGTACTATACGCTCTAACTATGTACTATTAGTATTCATTAGTATTTATTATATTTAATAACCTGTAGCCTGTGTACTCTCTCTCTCTCTCTCTATATATATATATATATAGCCCGTGTACTATACTCTCTAACTATGTACTATTAGAATGTATTAGTATTTATTATTCCACAGGCACCTGGTTTATGATTTATTATTAATAATGTACTTAAAATATGAAATTTTAAAATGAAAGTCTAAATTCAGACAATTTATTAAACTTTTGGAATATTTTTTCAATCAGGTTTAAATGTTTAAATGCTGATTTAAACTGTAAACTGAGGCGTGCACTGATTTAAATCCTTCAGTTTTTCTGATGTAAACTAATAATTCTTATAGTAATTTAGCACTAAAAGAGTGTTTATTCGACTTTTGCAAATAATTAACATTTTAACCTTTTTAAAGTCCTGACTTAAAGTTACAGTTCAACTGTAAGGTAACACGAACTACCTTTAAACTACCAAAAGTGATTTTATTTTTTTAATAAAGAACTTTCCTGCTAAATAACATTAACATCCTGATACTGATTACTGCGCTAAATAGTTTAGCATGTCCTGGTCCAGTGTGTGGACTGTGGCCTCAATTATTATTATTGATTGATTGATTGATTGATTGATTGATAAGAAAGTCCAGAGTTTTTTGCTAAAATGTAAATACAGGAAGTAGTACATTACTGGTAGAGTGTTTATGCTCTAACGTACTCACACACTCTTGTCTAACCACGAGAACCAGCACTTTTTATTGACTTTAGTGTTAAGGTTAGCCGAACACACGTCACGCTGCCACATCGGCGTTCTCTAATTTCAGAAGTCAAACTGTAGAGTTTAATCAGTGACATCACAAACTGTTTGGACAGAGCTCCGCCTCCAGATCATTTGCATATAAAAGTTGTGTGAATTTATTAAACACGTCTGACTCAAATGTGTATTTAACTCAATGTTTAATTATAAATAAAGTGTTTTTATAAAGTAGGCTCAGGTTTGTGTGTGTGCATGTGCGTGTGTGTGTGTTTGAGCAGTGGTGAGTAATAATAATCTTGGAGTTTTAGGGCGGGCTCTCAGTGTAAAATAAACTCCTGATGTAAAGCTGAGTGTAACAGCGCTGTAACTCTGTACCTGAGCCTGGGGTCACTGAGTACCTGCTGTAACACTCTTACTACCACGCGCTACTGATGTTCCTGGAACTGCACCTCCCCGAGTGTGCACACACATCTCACACACACACACACACACACACACACACACACACACACACACACACACACACATCTCCTCTTACAGATCAGTGATTTCACTAGGTTTTAGGTCTGTTGCTCAGTGTGCTGTATATGATGCTGTGAACAAGCTGTTGCTATGGAAACCGTGACGTATCAGTCACGAGCGAGCGAGAACATCATGCCTGCGGTCTGCCGCTATGCTAACAGCAGAGCTAACAGCAGCAGCAGTAACACATGTTTACTGGGTTCATGTCTTTTAATAATTAATACTTGATGATGAAAAACAGCTCAGGTATAACAGCATTGTGTGAAAGTATAAACATCCCTAAGCTCCGCCCACCTCTCCCTCACTCAGGCCACTTTATACTCTACAAAAAAAAAGTAAAAGAAGTGTGTTTGTGTGTGTGTTTGTTCAGGAGCAAGTGTGTGACGTGATGAACTCTCTCCTCAGGTACAGCCTTCCCGGGGGAGGATGAGGAGCAGGACAGAGGGGCGATGAAGAGGCTCAGCACCATGTGGATGTCCGTCAGGGGCAAAATGAGCCGAGACAGTGAGACACACACGCACGCACACACACACACACACACACACACACACACACACACACACACACACACACACACACACACAGTCTCAGGAGGAAAGATTGTGTGTGTGTGTTAGCCTGCAGTGTTCTTTAAGGATTATTAGTGTGAAAGGTCAGCCTGTGTGAAATGTTTAACTCCCACACACTCCTGTCATGGATGCAATAGTGTGTGTGTGTGTGTGTGTGTGTGTTTATTTCAGACTGTTTCGGAGAACTGTAAGATGATTTCCTGTTATTCACACTTTCATTTTTTCTGTCCTCTGTGCACGGCTGTGTGTGTGTGTCTTTGTGTGTGTGTGTGTGTGTGTGTGGTTGAGGTTACGAAAGTGGCTGTGTGCACTTTGAGTGCACGCTGATTTATTTCACTCTGTGTGTGTGTGTGTGTGTGTGTGTGTGTGGTTCTGTCAGCAGATGCATTCAGGTGTGTGTATGTGGGTGTGTGTTTCCATCGATAAATGCATGCAGGTGAATATGTGTGTGTGTGTGTGTGTGAGTGTGTGTGTTTAACTGTATAAAGCCCAGATAGATCAGATGAGTGTGAGAGTGTGTGTGTGAGAGTGTGTGTGTGTGTGAGAGTGTGTGTGTGTGTGAGAGTGTGTGTGTGTGTGTGTGTGTGAGAGTGTGTGTGTGTGAGAGTGTATGTGTGTGAGAGTGTGTGTGTGAGAGTGTATGTGTGTGAGAGTGTATGTGTGTGAGAGTGTGTGTGTGAGAGTGTATGTGTGTGAGATGTGTGTGAGAGTGTGTGTGTGTGAGAGTGTGTGTGTGTGAGAGTGTGTGTGTGTGAGAGTGTGTGTGTGTGAGAGTGTGTGTGTGTGAGAGTGTGTGTGTGTGAGAGTGTGTGTGTGTGAGAGTGGGTGTGTGTGAGAGTGTGTGTGTGTGAGAGTGTGTGTGTGTGAGAGTGTGTGTGTGTGAGAGTGTGTGTGTGTGAGAGTGTGTGTGTGTGAGAGTGTGTGTGTGGGAGAGTGTGTGTGTGTGAGAGTGTGTGTGTGTGAGAGTGTGTGTGTGTGAGAGTGTGTGTGTGTGAGAGTGTGTGTGTGTGAGAGTGAGTGTGTGTGAGAGTGAGTGTGTGTGAGTGAGCACGTTGCTGTGTGTGTGTGAATGTTACAGTTCCAGATGTTTGCTGTCAAACAGACTGAAATTAAACACTGTGTGTGTGTATATGTGTGTGTGTGTGTGTGTGTGTGTGTGTGTCTTCTTCTTTGAATCTGCTGATGTCATGGTTATGAACAGTACTGCTTGCTGCGGGGGTTGGGCGGGGTCACAGGGGCGGAGTCGAGGGGTCCACAGTGTCGCTTAGTCTGAAGAGAAGACGATGAGTCATGTTCTGTATAGTTACTTCAGAAATTGTGCACAAACACACACACACACACACACACACACACACACACACACACACACACACACACACTGTCTCTCTCTTCCAGCGTCACTGCACTAAACATTTAGACGAGTGTGTTTTAGTAACGGTGTGTGTAAATGTTTTAGTCACAAACACAACTAAACACTTCAGCTGGATTTATAAACGTCTCTAACACTGTGTGTGTGTATGTGTGTATGTGTGTGTGTGTGTGTGTGGGTGTGTGTGTGTTATTGTCACCTGACAGTAGAGAACCTGGAGCTGAGCTACAGATGAGCTGGATTAGATTAAATTAGAGGATTAGTTCAGTTTGATCAGTTCAGATTGATTTCACATCATAGTGTTTATGCAGCGGTGTTTATTAATCAGCTGAGTGTTTATGATGTAAAGGAGATTCGGTTTATGTTAATTAATCAGATTATGAATAAACACAAACTCACACACACTCACACACACACACCCGCTCTGTAGCACAAGTAGCACATGTCTGATCCGATTGTGTGTGTGTGTGTGTGTGTGTGTGTGTGTGTGTGGGTGTGTGTGTGTTATTGTCACCTGACAGTAGAGAACCTGGAGCTGAGCTACAGATGAGCTGGATTAGATTAAATTAGAGGATTAGTTCAGTTTGATCAGTTCAGATTGATTTCACATCATAGTGTTTATGCAGCGGTGTTTATTAATCAGCTGAGTGTTTATGATGTAAAGGAGATTCGGTTTATGTTAATTAATCAGATTATGAATAAACATAAACACAAACTCACACACACTCACACACACACACCCGCTCTGTAGCACAAGTAGCACATGTCTGATCCGATTGTGTGTGTGTGTGTGTGTGTGTGTGTGTGTGTGTGTGTGTGTGTGTGTGTGTGTGTGTGTATTACTGAAGGATGTCCCAGGTTACACACACACATACACACACAATCGGATCAGACATGTGTGATACAGAGTGTGCGTGTGCGTGTGCGTGTGTGTGTGTGTGGGTGTGGGTGTGTGTAACCATAGCGACCACTACGCATGGTCAGTTATTTCAGTAGAAGTGTGTGAGTAACAGTGTGAACATCACTTATCTCGCTGTATCCCGCGTTACTGACGCGCGCTTACGACTATCACACAGAACAGAGCTAAACAACATGTTTTCACACAGACGTAAGGACGTGTTTACGGGGATAAACATGTAAACTGTTTCCTTTCACAAATCTAACATGAAAATGTTTTAATGCGGTGAGGAAGCGAGTAGTGTGTGTTTAAATCCAGAAACACACACACAGTCCAGTCTGGTCCATGAGAACCAAGGAGGACCTTGGTGTGTGTAGTGTGTATGTGTGTGCATCAGACATCAGTTTGAAGCGAGAGAGTGAGAGAGAGCACAGCCATCCAGAGTCCTGCCATGTCCTGACCTGCTTTCTGCTCGTGGCGTTTTGCTAGTGCAGAGAAAACTCCCCCTCCCCCACCTAATGTGTGTGTGTGTGTGTGTGTGTGTGTGTGTGTGTGTGCTAACACTGCAACATGTCTTTATTAACAGACTTTATTTCTAGATGATTAGCTTTGTGTAGATAACACACACACACACATACACACTCATAAACGTTGTCATCATGATGACCTAGTCAGTTACACCACATCACCACTAGGTGGGGTTTAGATGGCGATGTACGGAGTCATTTCTTCACGCTCTGGGGAGGTTGTGTTGAGACCGGCTGATAGGCTACGGTATAGGTGTAGGGTGTAGGGTGTAGGGTACATGAGTCCCACAGTATGGACATGAGGCAGATGTATATATCAGCCCTAAATCCCAGAAATGTTCTAATGGGAATCTTCCAGAATCTCTCAGAGACTTTGCTGAGAGACAGCAGTGACATCAGACTCCGATTTCCTTCAATTAAAGCATGTAAGCTAAGAACAGATTAGCATATAATGCTAATGGCTAACGGTTCTCCTCAGGAGGTCACAGAGAGCCGGAGTCTCCCCTGAGCCCAGATCCGGGTCCCGTGGACGCGCAGCAGAGAGAGCCGCGCTACGCCAGCGGGCAGTTCTTCTTCGAGTACCTGGTGGTGGTCAGCCTTAAAAAAAACAAAACCGGCACGTACGAGCCCCAGATATCATACCAGTTCCCCAAGGTGAGACCCGGAGACACACACACACACGCACACACACACGTTTCATACACACCTCTCTCACTCTCTCTCTCATAGAGGGATGGCATGGTGCGTTTTCAGAAGGAGGAAGAGGAGAAGACGCTGAAGGCCATCACACTCTTCTGTTTTCCAGAAGGCATTAACTGGGCTCCACTGACTGAATATTCCAGGTACTTACCTCTCTCTCTCTGTCTCACACACACACACACACACACACACACACACACACACACACACACTTATCTCTCTCTCCCCCTCTCTTTGTGTTTGTGGACAGTGAGACGTTCTCGTTCGTCCTGACCGAGGTGGACGGCAGCAGGAGGAACGGTTACTGCCGCAGGCTGCTGGTGATTAAATCCCTCACCTGGATATATGTACAATAACCTGACACACCTGGACGGGTTTAACACACTCTCTCTCTCTCTCTCTCTCTCTCTCTCTCTCTCAGCCTCATGGTAATGGCGCTCGGCCCCCAGAGGCGTACTGCATCATCAGTAAAGTGGCCTGTTTCGGGCTTTTCTCAAAGGTAAGAGCTCAAAAATATCAAAACTCATCATCACGCAACAGCAAACACCAACCCTCGCCATCAAATGTCAACAAACACCAACCCTCGCCATCAAATGTCAGTAAACATTTCTCCTTAATGCTGTAAAGGACACTGTTTTATGTTAGAGACACTGGCAAACACTGAAACCACAAAATAAGTCCACCAACACTATCAAAAAACAGTATTTACCAGTAAACACTCACAGTTATTAACTAATATAGACAAAAGTATTGTAAACAAACAAAGAGCAACATTTTAAGTTGGCATCACATGAACATGATCCAGTGGGGTGTTTGCAAGAATCAGCTCAGGTTTCTGTCCCCCTGCTAGTGGTGTTTGATTTATGTGTGTTTTACTCAACCTCTGTACAGACAGTGTTCTCTTTCTGTAAACTGGTTGTTTTTCTTCATGTCTATGTTAACTGTAAAAGAGGTTAAAAAAACACCAGAATCACTCAGTGATTAACAACAAACACCAGTGTTTTATCAAAATGCTGACAAACACAAAATCCAAACACCTAGACAACAAAACCAAGAGCATCATGCAGAAAATTCACTATCAAACATCAGAACCTAGTATTTATTAACAAACACTGACATAAATGTCAAACACCAACATTCTCCATCACCAAATAAAAAAAAACTGGCTAATGTGACACAAACACAACAAACACCAGCACAGACAAGCACTACTGAAGAGGAGTGCTCATCAATAAACACCAACAAGCTCAAACATTCAACACTGCAATTATCAAACACTAACATTCTGTCCTACACAACAATACTGAACACCAAACCAGCCCTAGTGTTTTTTTCATTCCTACTTTGCTTTTCTTTACTGATATAAATCCCCAAAAGAGAACGAAACCATTTTTTCCTTCCTGCAGAGGTGATGCTCGATCAGCCGTTAGATGAACTGGTTTAATTGTTAAACTCGAATTTGTTCAGATCTTTGACGAGGTGGAGAAGAGACGTCAGATCTCCATGGCGATGATCTACCCGTTCATGCAGAGTCTGCGGGAGGCACCGTTTCCTGCTCCAGGAAACACAGTGCAGATCAAGAGCTTCATCCCCGACTCTGGCACTGAGGTTCAAACACCTGCGCACACACACACACACACACACACACACACACCTTTCATATAAAATATCACCTTAAGATCTGAGCTTATTAGAGCTCATGGTTATGTTTTGTCCAGTGTGTTACTCTACACCTCCACAACACCATCAAACACAACCAAACATGACCATAGTGTTGGATTACAGATTTATAAAATGTTAAATCCAGGGTCAAATGTACTAGTATATAAACTGAAAAAGTTATGTACTCTGGGCTTTACATTTTGAGGTAAAGATGATGACATTCTAAGAAGACCAAGTCTGGTAGCCCAGGTGAGACGTTAACCTTTTGTCTTTATGTACTTCCTGACCACCGGAGGTCCCAAGCTAAATGTGAATGCCAATCTCAAGGCCAGGCCGTGCCTTTGTCTCTCTGATAATGTGAAGGTCTGGGTGATACTGTCAGGCTGATTGGATTAGCACCTGTGCATTTAAAAGGCACTGTGATGCTGATGAGATCAGGGCATCGGGAAATTCCGTTACCAGGTTGATTCATGTGCTGCATTTGTGTACTTTGTTGAGATCGGCTCCACCTCTTTGTATCGATTCCTCTTGAAAGGTATAAACTCTCCAGTGCTGAGTTTTAGGCAGACTTGGATGACTTCAACAACGCACGGCGAGTTCTCAATAAAGAGTCACGTCTCCTGGTCTCTGATTCAACAAAGGAAAAAAGTTTCCAACAATAGCAAGCCAAGTCTGACTCCGTAAACACCACCAGACTCCGTAAACACCTCCAGACTCCGTAAACACCACCAGACTCCGTAAACAACTCCAAACAACCTAAACACCACCAGACTCCGTAAACACCACCAGACTCCGTAAACAACTCCAAACAACCTAAACACCACCAGACTCCGTAAACACCACCAGACTCCGTAAACACCTCCAGACTCCGTAAACACCACCAGACTCCGTAAACAACTCCAAACAACCTAAACACCACCAGACTCCGTAAACACCACCAGACTCCGTAAACAACTTCAAACACCCTAAACACCACCAGACTCCGTAAACACCACCAGACTCCGTAAAACACCACCAGGCTCCGTAAAACACCACCAGGCTCCGTA
>QNUK01000916.1:137500-142500 GCA_013621035.1 Clarias magur | reverse complement strand
GCCCACGCCGTACCTGCTGGGTGTTCAGAAGCGCCTGGCTGATGAGGTCATCGATCAGGGTGATGTGAGTGTGACATCATCAATCATCAGATTTCCACTGATTAATTAACTTCAGGAGCATTTAGAATCAATCAAAACCTAATCATCATCATCATTATTAAAAAGAATAATAATAATAATAATAATAATAATGAGTCGTCTCTGTTGGTCTCCGCAGCTGCTGGCTGTTGATTTGTCAGAAGGTCGAAAGGAAACGTTCATCAGACGAGTGAGATTCATTTCTTTCTTCATTTTATTGTTTATTTAAACTCATGAACATCGAGTGCAGTCACCCCAGGCTGTAGCTCCGCCCCCTGCAGCTCACCAAACTGCAGCCCTGAAGCTGAAGACGATTTCACTTTCTGTCTGTGTGTGTGTGTGTGTGTGTGTGTGTGTGTGTACAGGTTGGAGACGAGGACTCGATTCTGCCCCACAAACTGAAGGAGGAGATCCTGCAGGCTCTGAGGAGCAGGAGCGAGAAAGCCAGTCAGTCTCCACACACACACACACACACACACACACACACACTGCTCACTCTGTGTGTGTCTGATGTATAAACCTGTAGATGAGTCCATAAATCACCTCAGAAGTGAATCTGTGTGTTAATGATCACGACATCAGCTTTCTCTTTCTGTGGTTTTTATGTTTTATTTTACTCTCTCACTTTTACTTTTCCGACAGACTGAACCGGAAATCAAAAACACAGAACATGAAATTTGTTAATAATTACTAGATTTATTTATAGCTTATTTACCAATTTAATTTATTAAATAATTATATTAATTATTATTTGTAAACATGTACTAGTCAACTTTTAATTAAAGGAGATGGATGCAACTATTGCGAAGGCTGTACCCCGCCCTTCCTCTCGCTGCTGCACTACACCCACTGCACTTAGCTCAGCGCACACACACACACACACACACACACCATGTGGTTTCTCTGCTTGTCTATAGATGGACAAGTATCAAACATATATTATAGAACTGTGACTCTACTGCTCCGTGTCTGCTGTAAAAACCACCGTCTCTACAGTAAACTCCACTACAGGACGGACAGACAGACAGACAGACGGACAGACACCTGTATAGCCTCCACAGCACCAGCAGGACAGACAATGCTGCTCTCCGCACGTCACTTCACCGCTCACAATTTCACGCATCAGTGCTGCATTCAGTGTAAAACCAGACCAAACCAGATCAGGATGAGAGCCGATACTTTATTTTCTGCCGCACGCACACTTTCTCATCCATGGACAATAAAGTTTACACACGATAAACTGGCAACATTAAAGCTGATGCACTCTTCTTTTCACTTTGTGTCTATAACTGGTAGACCAGCTGAAAGGTGCAATACTGCCACCTAGTGGACTTCACATAGGCCTTCACTGTAGAGCTGACGTGTGTTCACATCTACATCTACATCTAGGCATTTGGCAGACGCCCTTATTCAGAGCGACTTACATTTTTTATCTTATTATACATCTGAGCAGTTGAGGTTAGGGCCTTGCTCAAGGGCCCAACAGAGCCAGGGACAACTTGGTGGAAGTGAACCTGGGACCTTCCGAACCGTAGTCCAATGCCTTAACCACTGAGCTACCCCTGACCTCACATGTTGATTGACAGCTGTATTGGACGAGGCTTTAGTTTAATTGATTACAAACTGGGTCATGTGACATCACGGCTACATTTTCTTCAATTACTTAGCGTAGCATGGTGTTTATCGTAACACATTTGATCATTCATTAGCATGGTTAGCATTGAGCTTAGCTACCATTGTGTAAACCAGTGTGATGATGTCATGCTTTAAAACTGTGTCTCAGGTCTGGAGGAACTGAACCGTATCGTCCCCGAAGCCTTCCTGCCGTTTTTCATCAAAACCGTCGGGCATTTTTCCAAACACTTGGTGAGGAACGGAGCCGATGCCCCAGCGCACTTCCACAAGAGGAGCTTCTGCAAAGCCATTGAGTCCAAAAGCACTCGACATTTCGTCAAGAAGTTCGTACAGTCGCAGATGTTTGACCTTTTTATCCAGGAAGTGGAGCAGAGACCCGCCTCCCAGAAAGGTGAGACACACCGACACGCCCACTATATGATCCGACAAAACCAGATTTAATTTAGATTATTATTGGTAATTTGTTAATTGTTATTATTGGATTTTTTCCTCTTCTGTCCTGCAGGTTACTTTGAGCAGAAGATCTCGGAGTATCACAGGAAGATGCGAGAGAAAGCGAAGAAACACTAAAATTTGTATAAAATATACAGAAGCTGGATGTTAAATAATTATATAGAATGTAGATAAAATTATTATTTATCTTTTAGTTTTATTGTAAATTGGGAAATGTGTGTGTAATGGATTATTTTAAAATGTGTATTTTAATACTAGGTCCTTGTGGTTGAGTGTGTGTGTGTGTGTGTGTGTGTGTGTGTTATGATGATATTTTAGTTTTAGATTTTGGTCATAATTGTTTTTTTTTTTTTTTATTACCACACGGTTAAAAAAAAAAATCTGAGCCAGAATTTAAATAAAAGTTTTCTTAGTTCTGATGTTTAAAACTTTCTTTTTTTTCACTTTTAGTTTATGCCTAATAAATAATTATATAATAATAAAATAATAATAATAATAATACGAAGATTAGCTTTTAGCAAAGATTTTTATAAACTTTATTTTATATAAGTTTGTTAGGTTTGTATGTAAAAAATGCAAAAATTATTTTTAAAGGTTTTATTAGGTTTGTGTGATTTGAGTAAAATTAAACAATTTAAATTAATTAGCTGATTTATAGTCAATTCTGAATAATGCAGATATTTACATTATTATGAAGCATTTTTTTCAGGAAAATCAAGTTTTTTTTTAATGCAGGAAATGAGGAAAAAAACATACTAAAACTGTCCACTGGGTTGTTAACGACACAATTTATTCACCTCTGATCAGGCAATTACAAACATGTCTGTGTGCACATGCTCGTGTGTGTGTGTGTGTGTGTGTGTTCAAACCAAACATCTTAAAACTCTTAGTAAACTGTAAGTTAGCAACAGCGTCAGTTATATTTCAGTTCCTATTACCACAACAACCCACGCTCACCTCCAATCTACCAATTACAGCTAATTAGAGCTCAGTTTATGCAAATGAATCTGTATCATGTTTAGCCAATCAGATGAGGGCAAAAAGGACAAATTTAATTCAAATTAGAACGACTTAGCATTTTGCAATGTTGTTTAAAGTAAGCTTGTGGCGTTCCATGCGAATGTTAGCAATGTAGCTTTGAGCGTGCTTATGAGAATGCTGTGTCTGTAGCCACACCCACTGAAATGTCCAACACGCCCACCATCTGTGACATCATTCACGTCTTTTATTGAACTAGCAGTTTTTGCAGTGCATGCATAATTGATTCAGTATGTGCATAAAAGAGCGTATGTGTGTGAGGGAAGGACTCAGCAGAAGGGACACGCCCCCTCACATGCCCGCGGCGGTCGTATCTCCATGTGTGTGAGGACCTCGGTCGTCCCGAACACAGGGTACAGCGGCTCCGTCAGTGTGTCGCAGTACGTGTAGATGTGTGTGCGTGACTGCACGTCATAGAACGAGATCTGTCCCTCCTCGTAGTCCACACACACGCCGATCCGCTGTGGTGGGCGTGGCCTGTAGGGGAGCGGCGTGATGGGCGTGGTCAGTGCCTTCATCTCATTTCCCCGCTCCAGACGCAGTGTGTAGAAGCCGCTCTGTGTGTTCAGACAGGTGTATCCTGTCAAAACGGCAGACTCCTTGGCCACGCCCACTCGCCAATCGAGTTTGCCGAGCGCCACCTCCCAGTAGCTCCGCCCGAACGAGAGCCGCTCGGTGCCCAGAACGCAGAACCAGCCGTTAAAACGTTGCAGGTGGGGCGTGACTGGGCGGGGCTGAGACGTACAAATCAGGCGCTTTCTGTTCTCAGAGACGAGGAGGGCGGGGTGAGCCGTCTCAGGGTCAAAGGTCACCTCAACTGTAGAGGGAAAAATCTTGTGAGTGTTCTTATCAAGAAGCGCACACACTGGGAGGTCACGTGACCTGAAGCAGGATGGCAGCTTAGGAGTTTTTCTCCGCATCGAAACTCCGTATTTTTCTTATTACTATTTTTTATCCACTTTGTGATTATTTAATAACACATTTAGAAATGGAAAGTGGAGGGGATAAGGACTTTCCTATTGTTACAGCGACAAGATCACAAAAAAGTAAAGAAAAGAAGAAAAACCCGACCGCGCGTGATGGAGACGGGGAAGAGGCCAGCGCTAGTCTACAGCCGGACGCCTCGCTAATTTTAAACGTGATTAGGGCTGTCGGTGCTCGTTTAGACGAGATTGAGGGACAGCTGGGGAAAATATCCACCTCAGTGGCAGTTCTTGAGAACTCTTGAGAAAGTCGCCGCACAAATGTAAGGATTGTCGGGCTTCCTGAGAAAGCGGAGGGCAACGAGCCTCTGACGGCATTTCTTCAGAAAATGTTGCCAGTCTGGTTCCAGCTTCCCGCGGATTCCCCTGCTATAGAGATGGAGAGCGCGCGCAGGGCCCCGGTTCCGTCCCAGTCCACGCCGAGCGCACCGCCGAGTTGTGGGGGGGTTTTGTTTGTGTTTATCAGACATGATCGTTCAGATGTATGTCGTTTACTTCACTTCTGTCCACTTACAGCATCCAAATACTTTGCACTGCACTAACAAATGTCCAACCTGACTAGGGTGGTGACGTGGGACGTGAAGGGCGTGGCCAGTGTAGTCAAGAGGAAGAAGATTTTAACATTCCTGAAGAAAGAAAATGTAACTATTGCACTTGTCCAAGAGACACATTTGTCAGATAGGGAAGAGATTGGACTGGTCAGGTTTATGTCAGTTCTTTTTCATCAAACAAACAGGGAGTTGCTATTTTGATTCATAAAAACTTTCCTTGTATCTTAGAGCAGACGGAACAGGATCCTGATGGCACATTTAT
>QNUK01000916.1:60000-130000 GCA_013621035.1 Clarias magur | reverse complement strand
CCGTTAAATCACAGAATAACAACAAGGTAAATGACTAAATATGCAGAAACACAATCAGAATTCAATCAAAGTCCAGACCTCAACCCAACTGAAAAGCTGTGGTTGAACCTTAAGAGAGCTGTGCATGAGAGAGAACGCCGAAAACCTCAAGGAACTGAAGCAGAACCAAACTAAGGTGAGACACTGATGACGTCTTACAGAAATACCTCGGAATCAGGTTGTATTTGGCGTTCTACTGAACTTGCAGCCTCCTAACACACAGTATGAGTGCAGATCAATCTCTGCTCTCCGTTATCACCCAGATGAGGATGGGTTCCCTGGTGAGTCTGGTTCCTCTCAAGGTTCCTTCCTGTCACCATCTCAGGGAGTTTTTCCCTCAGCACCGTCGCCCTCGACTCGTTCATCAGGGACCATCTGATCATTCTGATTCACACACACTCACACATCTCACACACACTCACATCTCACACACACTCACATCTCATACACACTTCTGTAATTATTTTGATTGTGTAAAGCTGCTTTGCGACGATGACAACTGTTAAAAGCGCTATACAAATAAAATAAAATTGAATTGAATTGAATAGAACATACAGTCAGTACACGACGAAAGAAAACAAGGTTCCTCCAGGACCAAGGTGCTACATACATTCAAAATAAATTTACAACATAAATTAACAAAAAACTAACTAGCTAACCAACTAAGAACCTAATTAGCTGACCAACGGAGACAAAACAGATTAATATTATACATGTACAGAAATGATCTATACAGTTCTATACAGAAAAAATGTGATGTTTATTATTTATTATTTTCTTGCACAAAAACAGAAATTAAAGGAGGGGGTACTAACTTTTTTACCCATGACTGTACCGTATATCCCACTGAAACCCCAATGCATTACAAATCATTAAAAAAGTTAATGCTATCTTGAAAGGGGCCCACGACCCCCGACCCCCGACCCCGCCTCCAAACTCCACAGATCCCAATCCGATCGAGCCCCACGGCACACACCGGACGAGCCGGTCCGATCCACGGAGGCCCCGCCCCACAACCCACAGCACCCAAAGGATCTACTGCCAGAGACACCACAGCGCCGCCCCGGGGGCACAAGGGGAACACAAAACCTACATGATGTTCATGTTGCGGTATCAGTGTGTATATTCATTGGATTATTTACAAGCTTCACTTCAATGCAATACTGTTTATTATTTATTAGTAATAATCACAAAAAATAACAAAAACAATACAAAATGTATTATACTATATGACAAATATAAACAAATAAACAGATTTTTGATATTATATTAATAATTATCACAAACTTTATATTTTTAACACTACTATTTGTTGTTTTTATATTGTGATGACATTTAAATGAATGAATGAATAAATATTGATATGCAGAAGTGTGCTGGTTCTGGAACAGGTGTGTGAGTAGCTGAGATGATGGACGTCTTACCTTCAGGCAGATCTTCAGGTTCTTGGCCGGTTCTCTGAGGAACTGCAGACACTCCTTCATCATCATCATCCTCACTGAAGCTCAGAGTTTGAATCTCTGATACACAGGAGAATAAACAGACGTGCTCGGGGTGTATCGGTGTGAAAACGTCCGTCTGTCTCACACTCGGAGTCTCGGGTTCAGTGACGTCACGGTGACGAGTGAAACCTGCAGCTCAGCGCCGGTCCTGAAGGAAGCGGTTTAATAACTGCAGCAGTGAACGCTGCTAAATCAGCAGTACACACACACACACACACACACACACACACACACACACACACACACTGAGAAGAGATTCATCACTTCACTAGAGTGTGTAACGATTTCTGCAGATTTTTAACCTCCGAGCCAAAACTGCAACATAAACAAATCTCTCTCTCTCTCTCACACACACACACACACACACACACACACACACACACACACACACACACACTGCAAGACCTTACTTGATATAAAGGATGCAGTTCTGCACCTGGACACGTGATGCTGCAGTTTCACCAGAAATCACCTGGAGTTTTACACTGAGATTAAAACAGCTGCATGCAGATGTGTGTGTGTGTGTGTGTGTGTGTGTGTGTGTGTTTGTGTTTAATAATAAACGCTGCTTACATTTGTGTTTACATTTGAACAAAAATGAAAATAACTTTCTACTGTAAGTTCTTACAGCATTATTAATTATATCTTAATTATTGTGATTATATAAAGTAAACAACAACAACAACAACAACAACAATAATAATAATAATGATTCTCTACACATTAATATCTAAACAGGTGGAGTAAAAGCTTCATGTTAAATATAAACAGTGATAAAAAGACAAACAGATCAATAAGAGCGTCTGAGTGGAAACACGTCGGACAGTAAGAACGCGGCGCGGCGTCACGTGACAGCGAGGCTTTAATGTTAATGACGCGGTAACACGGGAGCGGGAGAATCAAGCGGTCACGTGACGCAGCAGCTCAGCACGGACTGAAGGAAAGTTACGAAAAGACGGAGCTGCGCGCGCGCGCGCGCGCGTGTGTGTTTATCAGAGTCTCACCTGAGCGCTGCAGACGAGTGAAGTGTGTGTGTGTGTGTGCGCGCGCGCGCGCGCGTGTTCTCTCAGCACGATGCGGTGTTTTCAGATTGCGCGCTCCCGAGATCACACCGTGCGCGTGCTCGAACCCTAGGACAGACACGCGCGCGCACCCTGCTGTTCATGCAAGATAATGAAACGTTTATTCCATTATATAATTATTAAACTCTATTCATTTTATACACACACATGACTGAAACATAGTATTTTATATGATTTATTATAGTAGGAAATGTTATTTATACTACTGTTCTACGCTAACTGTGTCATAAATTATATTGATTAAAACTTTACTTCAGTCTCCAGCGGTGACGTCATTAAGTCTAAACATGTAATCATCTTTAATATTGATAAACATGCACGTGCCGTTTGTTTGTAGTTCCACACTTTCCCTCCTGATGCTTTATTGATTTTATTTACTTTATTTATCTGAACCTAGAGATCACGTGATCGCGCGCTCGGAATTCAGGTTTCGGAAAGAAACACAAACTTGCAGCGGGGATCGCGTCCGCTAGATGGCGACATTTACAACAAAACTTGAACGAGTGAAGTCTGAAGTAAAAAAAAAAAATCTAAAAAAAAAAATATATATATATATATATATATATATATATAATTATTATATAAATCATAAACAAACTGTGCGGTAAGAAAACAAAAATGCAAAACAAACTTTTATTTACAGCAGATTTTCAGTAGTAAGATGATTTATATATTTTTCTTTCTTGCTCAGATAGATCTATAAAAATACACAAACTTTAAATAAACATAAATACAGATCATCCCTATGAATTATGGGTCAGTCTGTAGATCATAACATTATGTACTGATTATTATATAAAACTTTCGCAGTTACATGTTACTCTTTTTAATTATTGTACTAATTATCTACTGTATAATAATGAATTAAATATCAGTGTAATCATGAGGATTTGCTCATTAACATGTTTACAGACGCCTCGGTTTGATCAGAGCTGCACAAACACCTGCAATACAAAACTCGCTTTATTCAAAAATAAACAACAAAATAAACAAAAAAATAATCACTTTTTTCTTTTTAAACATGAACATTATTATAAGTGAACAAAACAGTCACAGATGTCGTTTATGATGAATTATTATGATTATGATTATGATTATTATTGTTTTTGTACAAAAATAAAAATCCACAGGATTAACGTGAACCCTGAAGTCTAACAGAAGAATAAACAGAGGTTTGATCTGGTGTCGTGATTATAAATCAGAAACACACGGCAGTGATGATGATGATGATGATGATGATGTACAATCTAATCTCGTCATATTACAGTTATTTAAAAAATTAACAGACCACCAGTATTGATGATTTAACAGCACTTACACACTCAGAGTTGCATAGAGGAATATTCAGAAAAATAAAAGAGAAAATAAATCAGCTTGTCTTTAAACCTGATCAGTGTGTGACAAACACACAAACACACTGCTGTACGGTTCAGGAGTGTGAGACGCAACGTGTCTAAACAAAATCACCGTACACACTTTTTACTGCACAGATCGAAGGGGGGGTGATGGGGAGGGGCATGATGTGATTCTGTCAGTAATTAAACTGAACATATAAATTCAAATTAAATAAAACACTCTTGAATGGATTTTCAAACGAAGTCGATTCAGTGTGATCTGATCAGCACACCGCTTCATCATTTAACAAAAACAACAAAATACACTTTTTGAAACTTTTAGTTTTAAATGTTCATGTTTCAGCATCGCTGCAAATTTGTAATGAACTGATTCTCTTGGCTCAGACACACACACACACACACACACACACACACACAAACAAACGTGCTCCGATAAGAGGAGATTAGAACAGCAAGAGAAAAAGATTAAAGCACCAAACCTGAATATCACACACACACACACACACACACACCCTTGTTATCACAATGTACATTTCTCTCTATCGCTTACAAAAAGCAGAACATTTCACACAGGCCTTATCAGTCTGAGCCCCACCTTTCTCTCTCTTGCTCTCTCTCACTCTCACACACACACACATACACACACACACACACACACACACACACACATTAATACCAATCCACGTAGAGAAACAGTTCTTGAACTGCTGGCTGATCATTAGCTTCAGTTTCTGGCAGCGACACACACACACACACACACACACACACACACACACACACACACACACACACACTCTGAGGTTGAGGAGGGGGTTTAAAGGTCAGGTGGAGGTTTAGTGCTGCGCCCGGTCGTAATCCTTCACCATACGTTTGATGTGGAAGAGTTTGTGGCGCAGGCGGCGGCAGCGCTGCTTCTTCTCCTGATAATCCGGCATCTGGAACACAACCGTCGCCGTTAGCAACACGCATTACATCACACACACACACACACACACACACACACACACACACACACACACAGGTGCACTGAGCATTTCCATGGCAACATGTTGGCCAGTAGTGCGTGCGTGTGTGTGTGTGTGTGTGTATGAGAGGTCAGCGCAGGTGTAATGTACGTCACTGTACACACCTGACATCACTCATCATCACAGGTACAGTTTTACTGTGAACATTCACAGTAAACAAATACACTGCCTGCAAAAGTATTCGCCCCCCACCCCGCTGTGTCACACACTAACTGACTGAGTGACTGACTGGTGTGTGGTGTGTATGGTTTGTGTATGTGTGTGTGTGTGTTTGTATGTGTGTGTGTATAGTATGTGTGTGTGTACGTGTGTGTGTGTATGGGGTGTGTGTGTATGGTGTGTGTGTGTGTGTGTGTGTGTGTGTGTGTGTGTGTGTATGTGGTGTGTGTGTGTGTATGATGTGTGTGTGTATGGTTTGTCTATGTGTGTGTGTTATGGGGGGTTAATACTTTTGCATGGCAGTGTGAATGAGATTAAGCGGTAACGACGCCTCACCCGCTTCAGATCCTTCAGACGGTTAAATTCCTCTGCGACGACCTGAAACACAAAAAGAAACAAAACACACAATCATGGTGATGATCAGGTGATAAACACAACACTATACACAGGACATCAGGGGCGGAGTGTGAGGCCCCGCCCACAGCAACACGCCCGAGACACGCGCCCCGGCTACGCAGGGTTGTCATGGTAACCTGCTTCACTTTGATCACGACTGAAGCTGAAATGTGAGCGACTATAAGAAAAGTGTGTGTGTGTGTGTGTGTGTGTGTCTGTGTGTGTGTACTGGCCTGGTACTTGCTCGTCCCCTCACTGAGTGTGTCGAGCTCTCGGCTCAGTTTGTTCAGCTCATCGTTGATGTCGTCGATTTCGGCACACAGCTGTTTGTAGGAGCGCAGGTCCGAGTCGAACTCGCGCTTGTACTCCTGTCTCTGAGCGCTGGACGTGATCTCTGGGTACACGCTGCGGACCACACGCGCACGCACACACACACACGCACACACGCACACGCACGCTGTTCAGCTTTTGTTCAACAAACTTTTTTTTTTAATGCCTGTACACACACTAGTTTATTCTTATTGTGTAAGTTGCAGTGCATTGTGGGAAATAAAGAGCAACAACAGCGACACGTCTAGAAGACACGTCATCTTTATCATAACAATGATTCGATTGAGTTTGATTCACTGCTCAGTGATTTACGATTCAAATGACTCCTTCTGACATTTCAGACTATTTCATTAGAATTAATTTTGTTCTAGCAGCGAGTTTAACTCACAAATCAAATCAGAAGCGATTCGGTTTAATTCCATTTAGTAAACAGTGATTTTATTCATGAATCAGAAGTATTCGTTCAGTAAAAATGATTCAGTTTGACTCTTTTTACTGAAGACTGATTCGGGTCATTTGACATCGAGTACGCCTGGGGTCGTAGATTCACCGAGAGTGAATACAGGGGTGTATCCTGGCTCAAAGATACACACATGAAGGATGATGCCTCACACACACACACACACACACACACACACCACAAATAAGGTAAACAATTTGTCTGAGATTTCCTCCTGCGCAGGACGTTCGGTTATTGTCCCACTTAGAGACATTTCCTGCTGCCGAGAACAACAGAGCAGGAATGCAGCTGTCCAAAACACACACACACACACTCACACACACACACACACACACACACACACCAGCTGAACAGAATTACATTCTGCACCAATAATCAAGAGTGAAAGTGTGTGTAGGCAAATCCTTATCACACACACACACACACACACACACACACACAATGAGAATGTGTAGTGCGTGTAGTGTGTGTAGTGGACGTGGTGTGTGTACCCCTCGTACCATGTTGTAATCTCCTCAGGAATGCACTGCTGCATACTTTCATACCAGGGGAGAGTCCAAATGTGTGTGTGTGTGTGTGTGTGTGTGTGTGTGTGTGAGACAGACAGAGACCTGATCCAGTAACTGGGGTCCAGTTCGTTCCCAGTCTCCCCTCCTGTGGTGTACTCGGTTTCGTACTGGGACTCGTCCAGTTCCGGGTTCCTCCGGCGCCGTTTCCCGCGCAGCGCGGCCGGCTTCCTGTCGGTTCTCTCAGACACACTCGAGCTCTCGGGCTCCTGAGCACGACTCAGCACACGCTCAGAGTACCTGCATGTGTGTGTGTGTGTGTGTGTGTGTGTGTGTGTGTGTGTGTGTGTCGGGGGGGGTATGGATGGAGAACACGAAGATGATGATGAAGACAATGATGAAGAAGAATAGGAAGAGAAACAAGATGAAAGTCACTGATGGTGAACTTTATTTTCACTTCACTGGAGTCGGTCAAAAAAATTTATACTCACTTCAGGAAAAGATAAATATTTATATATAATTTATTAATATTCAATTATTATCATATCATCATAATATTATAGTATATATGAACATATAACTTATAGCAATATATTTAGTATTAAATTATTTATACAAGTTTTTCTTTTCCTGAAGTGTGTATACATTTTTTTCGATAACTCTGTACGTAACTGATGAGTCTTTACACGCCGACACGGTGGTGTAGCGGTTAGCACTGTGGCCTCGCACATCCAGGGTCGATTCCTGCCTCAGGTCTGTGTGTGTGTATGTGTGTGTGTGTGTGTGTGTGTGTGTTTACATGTTCTTCCCGTGCTTGGTGGGTTTCCTCCGGGTTCTCCAGTTTCCTCCCACAGTCTAAAGACATGCAGATTAGACAAATTCCCAAATTGCCTTAGTGTGTGTGTGTGTGTGTGTGTGTGTGTGTGCACTGTGGTGGATTGGCACCCCGTCCAGGGTGTACCCTGCCTCGTGACCTAAATCTCCTGTGTTTGGCTCCGCCCCCCCCGTGACTGTATACAGGAGTAAGAGGTATAGACGGTGAGTGAGTTTTTACATTAGACAGTGT
This sequence comes from Clarias magur, assembly GCA_013621035.1. Classification (NCBI taxonomy): domain Eukaryota; kingdom Metazoa; phylum Chordata; class Actinopteri; order Siluriformes; family Clariidae; genus Clarias; species Clarias magur. Next base: position 122,080 of record QNUK01000916.1, on the reverse strand, counting down.
GAGGGCCGAACAGGAAGCTATGACCATGTAAGGATAATGGAGCACCAAAAAAGGCCAGACAGAGTGTGGAAGGTGAAGAGGGTCAGAATGAGAGTCGACTAAAGCTCAGGGCTGTCACAGAACGGGTCATGTCTAATAATAATAATAATAATAATAATAATAATAATAATAATAATACGGACTACATGATGTGCTAAAAAAATCACATTTTGACTATTTTAACCATTTTGTGTTTAAAAATATTGATCAAAGCTGACAGTAACTGGACAAACGACCTCATTAAGAGGATGTCTGTCAATATTTGTTTACAGTGGCATAAAAAGTGTTTTCCCCTTTCTGTTTTTTTTGTTTGTATATTTGTTACCCTTAAATGATTCAGATCATCAAACACATTTTAATATTACACAACGATAACTACAGAATGCACTTAATTAAAGGGAAAACAGCTGCAATATAAGTCAGCACAAATGACTTGATTTAGCAAGGGGGGCAATTACTTACTCTGCTTTGCTACATCATGAATGAACTGTGATTTTTGGAAAGCTGAGTTTATCATTTAAATATGACAAACAAATAAATAAATTAGGAAGGGGGCAAATACTTTTTCACGGCACTGTATCACTTTAAAAGTATTTAAAACACTTTACAACAACAGATCTTTGACAGACTCTACATAAATTCCCGACTACGTGCATATGTTACCGTTTAATTGAGCAATTAATTGCGCATTTCTAATGGTAATAATAATAGTAATAATAATAAGGGGCGGGGACTCACGCAGGGGGTGTGTAGGGGTCGCTGTTGAAGGGGATGGAGCTGACACTCTGGGACTTGTTCAGGGGGGGCGGAGCTCCTTTCTCTGAGAACATCACCGACGCCTCATGGACGCTCTGTCCATCACCCATGTTATTCACCTGGAAGAAAAAGTGAACTTTTAGTTTTCACACCAACTTTAACACGTCTCACTGCCACTGAGGACAAACAGCACACCGTGAAAAGTCCAATCAGCTTTCCGATGCTTTCTGGACACTTGGGGTTTCGCTCACGCTCACACACAAAGCAGATCAGAGAATTACTCAGACCAGCCTTCAGAGACTGTGGTGAGGATTTTACAATAAACTTTCACGGTGTGTACGAGTCCGATTTAAAGCACATCACGTGTCTGATTCCTGAGACACTGAGACAGGAGATTAGACTCATACAGCAGCATATAGTGTGTGTGTGTGTGTGTGTGTGTGAGATTCACTCTTTTCATACACGCAGAAATACAATCTTTTCCTTTTTCCGTAAAGAAGAAACAGAAGCGATGTGAGTCAGACCTGAGGAGGAGAGAAACCCGAGACGCTCGGCTCAGTGTACGCTGATGGAACGCTCTCACAGGTCTGTGTGCTGTTCTCTCTGGACACCACACACACACATATACTCTAAAGTTTGTACACCCCCATCGTTCCTGATGTTTATTTCTCTCTACACTGTAAAACAACACTGAAGGCGTTTCTCTAACACACACAATAATCTCCTCTGAACAGTTGATATTGAGATGTTTATCTGCTCCTTCTGCTCTGTGAAGCTTCATAACGCCTCTAATCTGAGGTGCTGCTTGAGGTTAATTGGTGATTTCTGAGGCTGGTGACTCTAAATGAACGTCTCCTCTGCAGCCGTAAGTTTTGGTCTCGCTTTCCTGGGAAGGTCTTCATGAGAGACAGTTTCATCATGGAGCTCGATGGGGTTTACACACACACTCGACACACAATACTGTTCCTGTAGGAACTGATCCAGAACCTTCTGACCTTCATGTCTTATTATAACAACCGACTGTTAGTGATGTTGCTGTTGTTACTTAATTATGTAATTCCATGTATGTTATTTTATAGTTTCGAAATCTAGCGTATTGTTACAGAATGCAGAAAATAAATCACTAAAGAAAAACAAAGAAATTTGCAAGTGATCCCAAACTTTTGGGCAGGAGTGTGTGTGAGTGTGTGTCCGTGTGTGTGTATATAAACTGTCACCACACAGACTGTACTGTGGTGTGTAGAGTGGACTCACACTGAAAAACACTTTTGTACCACTCTGGAAAAGCAGCAGTGAAAGGTGAAAGCCTCCTCTTTCAACCAAACAAAAGAAGAAGGCGTGGCTTCAGTGAGTGGCCTAAGCCACGCCTCCTCACCTAACACACACAGGCAGTACACACACATATCTTTGGAACTGTATGAGTAACAAACGCCCTTCCTCATAATTTCAATAGAAACAGTCTCTGTATACATATTGTTATTGTTATTGTTATTATTATTATTATTGTTATTATTATGAGTTTTGAGTTGAATAGAGGAACAGCGAGGATGAGGATGAGCTGATCTTCAACTCTGTGCTGTTTCTCTAAACCAGAAGAAAAGATCAGAGCCGCATGAGATTAGAAAAATAAACATAGCCAGACTTATGAAAGCACTTTAACCAGGTGTGTGTATGTTGTGTGTGTATGTATATGGGGTGTGTGTGTGTGTGCGTATGGTATGTGTGTGTGTGTGTGTGTGTGTGTGTCTGTCTGTCTGTATGGTGTGTGCCTGTGTGTGTGTTTGTGTGTGTGTGTGTGTGTGTTTGTCTGTATGGTGTGTGTGTGTGTGTGTGTGTGTTGTGTGTGTATGTATATGGGGTGTGTGTGTGTGTGTGTATGGTATGTGTGTGTGTGTGTGTGTGTGTGTGTGTGTGTCTGTCTGTCTGTATGGTGTGTGCCTGTGTGTGTGTTTGTGTGTGTGTGTATATGGGGTGTGTGTATGGTGTGTGTGTGTGTGTGTTTGTCTGTATGGTGTGTGTGTGTGTGTGTGTGTGTGTGTGTGCGTTTGTGTGTGTATGGTGTGTGTGTGTGTATTGGATGTTTGTATGGTGTGTGTGTGTATGGTGTATGTGTCTATGGGATTTGTGTGTGTATGGGGTGTGTGTGTGTATGGTGTGTGTATGGTGTGTGTGTGTATGTTGTGTGTATGGTGTATGTGTCTATGGGGTGTGTGTGTGTATGGTGTGTGTGTGTATGATGTGTGTGTGTATGGGGTGTGTGTGTGTATGGTGTGTGTGTGTTTGTGTGTGTGTATGGGGTGTGTGTGTGTATGGTGTGTGTGTGTATGATGTGTGTGTGTATGGGGTGTGTGTGCGTATGGTGTGTGTGTGTTTGTGTGTGTGTATGGGGTGTGTGTGTGTATGGTGTGTGTGTGTTTGTGTGTGTATGGGGTGTGTGTGTGTATGGTGTGTGTGTGTTTGTGTGTGTGTATGGGGTGTGTGTGTGTATGGTGTGTGTGTGTGTGTGTGTGTATGGGGTGTGTGTGTGTGTGTGTGTGTGTGTGTGTGTGTGTGTGTGTGTAAGAGAGAGAGAACAAACAGTGAAACGGCAGATGTTTCCCCGAAACTGTAGAGAAAAGTCGGAAAAATGTCTCATATCCAGGACTTCCTGTGTCACAGAGGCCTCTCACACACACACACACACACACACACACACACACACACACACACACACACACACAGCGCTCTCGACTTCTGAGGAGGTACACAGACATACACAGACCTAAGAGCTCACCTATATGAATTAGATCAGACTGATATATCCAGTAGAAGTATTTCAGTCCAGTGTTATGATGGTGGTGCAGCGCGGCTCGAACGGATCAGAACCGCAGGCCAGAACGTCTGCGTGCTCCAGTTTAAACACGTTGTTATAAGAGCTTGATCTCGCAGTCAAGAAGATTAACACCTTCACGTAAGAGCTTAACACGAGAGAAACGTGAGTGAATGAAGGAGGAGATGAGATCGAGTCTGATCAGCAGGCTGAGAGCGCGGAGATCTTTCAGCTTTAATAAATATTCTTCACTCCAGACACACGTGTCCCTCATGTGTAGAACTGCTGCTGGTATATGGATTTAAAATCCGTTTACGTTGTATAAGTTTTACAGACATAAATAAAGTTCGATTGTAGCGGAGCATCAACAGTCTGGATGATCTGCCTCGGTTTTGTATCACTTCTAATGACAGTGATTTTTATTGAAATAAAGCAACTGTGTAAGAGCTGCTCAGCACCATTTGCGTGGAGATAAACTAATCCTCCTAAACCTGAACTGCACCTTGAACCTCAGTAGGATTTCATAGATCCAGCTCGGTTTGCCGCACGCACACACACACACACACACACACACACACACACACACACACACACACACACACACACAAGTCCTGGTGTGTAAAATCCTGTTGAGTTTAAAACCCAGTTGGAGCAGTGAGCTCCCCGCAGACCACCAAGCGTCACTCGTACATGGTTTATAATTCATCGTGAAAACAACACCTGAGGAACAGTTCAGTTCGCTTCATTCTGCTGACGTGTCGGACGAGTTTAATCTCACCGCAGAAACTCTGCTGCTGTTTTATTTCATTTATAAATAATAAAATTAGTTCTTAATGAATTACTGTGCTCAACTTCCTCATTTCAGACACTTACAGTGTGTGTGTACTGTAGCAGGCATCACACACTCTGTCTTCACGTGTGTATAGCCTCGCCCACCTTCGAGGGAAAAAGTGCTAATTCTATGTGATAAAACACACACGGGGTCGTTCGAGCAAACACACCCGCAGCAGTCTGAGGTGAGGGCGTGTACCATAGCCGAACTGACAGCGTGGTGTGACGGAGTGACCGGAGTGAGTCGTCTCACACTCGTGTACAGACCAGCAGCGTGCAGCACAAGGCGTGTCACTAAAAACTCATTAAAGATTGTTGTTTATATTCCACACGGAGACGAGGAAATATACACGAACATCAAAGATCAAACTGTTTCACTTAACTACTGGAAACGGACAGTCCTGTAAGTCCTCTATGTGAACGAGGGCCGTTCAGAGATCTTGTTCATAAGTGCAATTTGTTTGTAAGTCTGGCAGACATCGTCTCGGATCCTCACGTGATATTCCACTACTGCGTTCTTTAAAATCGTGCTGATGGTTGAATGATTCATGTCACCTTCAGGTTTTGTGTTGTAAATCTGGAGTGTTGGTCCCTCAGTAAGCGCAGTGATGTCTGATCAGTTCAGATCCCTCCTTCACCGGCTGGGACGCAGTGAACCGACGATTTATTCAGTTTATCAATCAGAGAGTGTCAAGTGAACTGACCTCAATTAGGATATTTTTGCATCCTCTAACTCTTCCTCATGTGTGTGTGTGTGTGTGTGTCCAGTTTGTATCTTCGCTCTCGCACTCCATTGCCCACACTGAACTACTCTTAGGTTGCCAAATAATGTTGGATCCCTGCACACTCCAACAAAAATAAGTAATATCTCTATCACATACTTAGTTTTGAAGCCAAAGATGATCAAAAGTAACATTATTATTATTATTATTATTATTGTTACTTTAAGATCTTCAAAGATGTTTTAAATTAAATCAAATTCCATTTAGAACACGTTTAAACAATATGTGAAAGTTTCATGCTTTAAGTGTTGTATAAGTTCTATAAGTAATAAATCAAAAGCAGAATAATATTTGTCTCGTGCACACAGTCAGAACTGTGTATTCTGTGACCTGTCACACCCCTACTAAAGGCCAGACTCACACATACTCTCTCTCTCTATGAACTTGTTTTGTTTTTTATTACAATGAATAATCGTGTTAAATAATCGTGATTATGATTTTTGCTGTATCACGTTCCTCTTGTCATGCACTGATCTGCTGTGTGTGATTTAATATAAACTCCTTGCTGCCCTTAGGAACGATTGCCAGGTTGCCTCACTGCCCCTGTAGAGGCTCTAAACTGCCCCCGGGACCTGACTTCCACACGGCGGTGACGCTGACGGAGTCAGGAGGTGTAGAGGAGGCCGCGAGGACGCCTGCAGTGGGAGGAGCCACAGGTGAGAGAGCCGGGCTGAAACTCAGACTGAAAGCTGCTGTAAAGGTGAGTGTGAACCTGCTGAAGGACACAGAGGTAACACCATGTTTATCACCTGGACTTAAAGTCTCGACATCTGATACGCTCCCTCCAGTTAATGATCAGTCTCAGTGAAACTGAGCCAGCCTCTCTCACACACACACACACACACACGCACACGCACACACACACAATGTTAGGTGTGACTCTATGCAGCTTGACCCATAAACACTCCGACTCCACTGTTTAAATTTTAAGCTGACTTTTTTCCCCGTCACAGATGAGATGACATCATAAAAAAGCGCCGGCGTAAACACATTCCAGACGCTGTTACATGCGGTGTGTAAGCTGACACTGGTGGTGACTGTTGTATGTGTGTGTGTGTGTGTGTGTGTGTGTGTGCCCACACAGGTAACAATTAGACTTGAACAAGCAGTATCGTTTAAACTAACAGAAGGAGAGCTTTAGCCGAGAGTGTGTGTGTGTGTGTGTGTGTGTGTGTGTGTGTGTGTGTTTCTCTAATGAAACACGGATAAGATATCAGTGTGAATATGCAGCAGCCTGGTAGAGCCACACCCTTCACACACCTGTAATTATTCTCTACTATAACTCTCGTTACTCTAAACGCAGCACCTGATGCGCGTCGTTCCCTCGTACCGTCGCGGTAGCGCGTTTCTCACGTCATCATCTTATATTAAAGAAGCGCTCACATAATTTCCACGACTCCTGTCTGAGGAGAAACGCTCAGAAATCTGAGTCACGACACAGAATGATTCTTAATGTTTAAACCTGTAGGGACACTCCCACAGCCCACCGCTTCACCCCTCACCGCACCCCCAGGCTAACGTGCTAACACCCGTGTTCAGTGCTGATAAGAGCTCATTACTGACTAAAAGACCTGTGCTCGTGACCGCGCTTATAAAACATTACCACTGTAATAATTGTGGCTCTTTATAGCTTAATCCCTGCAAACGCTAACGCTAGCTGAACCTTCATGGGTTCTGTGGGGGAGGGGGGGGGGGCGTAGCCTTGTTTTTCAGGAGCTGGCTCACTTAGTTTAAAAATTCTCATCTTGACAATCAGTTTAAACCTGAGCAGCACGCATGCAGTAAAAAGTGTAAAAGTGCACAAACTGCCGTCGTGTGTGTGTGAAATATCTCCGTCTGCTCGCGGCTCGTTCCCTCCAGCGCCGAGTGTTTGCATAATAAGCTCTAATCACATCACTAAGTACGGAAATAGTATAATGAACGCTAGTCACATGACTAATCACTTAAACGTTAAATATGCCATTTGGGAAACAGTTGAAAACATTCATGGAAAGAACTGCATATTAAAATAACGTTTAATTTCGGGTAGACCTGTCATGGGGTCTGTTATAAACATCGTTTTAAATTAAAAATAATAATTTAAGTGTAAACACTTGTCATTAAAGTGATTCTACACTTATAGTGTTTCTTTGAGTTAAATTCTGAACTGAACACGCCTGGAGCGCGCTGCTGTCTGCTAATGTAAAGTGATGGAGTTTTGTTTGCAGGAATAACGCTGAATAAAGCTTTGCAGGCTTTTTCAGACGCATGTGTGTGTGTGTGTGTGTGTGTGTGTGTGTGAGAGACATACCCAGTCCTCCACGTCTCGTCCCTCTGGCCCGCCGGTCAGTGGCTCGTCCCAGTACACGTTGGGTTTCCCGTAGCGCCAAATCCTACTTCTGGTTTTATAGGAGAAGAACGCGGCGACAGCTAACGCGATCACCACCAAGAAGCCGCACACCATCGCCACGGCCTGAGAGAGAGAGAGACAGAGAGAGAGAGAGAGAGAGAGTGAGACACACACAGAGCGAGAGAGACAGAGAGACAGAGAGAGTGAGAAAGATAGAGAGAGAGAGACAGAGAGAGAGAGAGAGAGAGACAGAGAGAGAGAGAGAGAGAGAGAGACAGAGAGAGAGAGACAGAGACAGAGAGTGAGAGAGACAGAGAGAGAGAGTGAGAGAGATAGAGACAGAGAGACAGAGAGAGAGAGAGAGAGAGAGAGACAGAGAGAGAGAGAGAGACAGAGAGAGAGAGACAGAGACAGAGAGTGAGAGGGACAGAGAGAAAGAGTGAGAGAGACGACGGCAGCGTTAGCATGCTAGTCAGGTTCAGGGTGGAGCGGTGCACGGCGTACCTCCTGAGGATCGACGTAGCAGTAGTGGTAGAGGTACTGGTTGTAGAGCGGGAAGCCCCCGCCCATCCCCGTCACACTGTTCCCGTACAGACTCTGACACATCATCAGCATGGGGTTGTAGAAGGCGCTGGCCGAGCTCTGGGCCATGGGGTTCACCCCGACGATGTACACGATGTTGATGATGCCCTGCAGCACGGCCAGGATGACGCCGGACACCAGCACGATCAGGTAGAACCTCCTGCTCCGGATGGTACTCGTTTTGGAGAAGGTCGCTACGAAGAGCGCCAAAGCCACGATGAAGTTGATGGCGGCCATGGCGATCATGGCGGTTTTGGCGGAATACGGGCTCATGTAGTTGTAGCCTCCGTAGTACCCGGATCCATAGTAGCCGGACCCGGAGCCGTAGTACCCGGAGCCTCCGTAGCTAGATCCGTAACCGCCCAGACCGTACCCGGACCCCAGGCCGTACCCGCCTCCGTATCCGTACTGCATATCCCAGACGAGCGTCGACGCGACGCAGGCGAAGATCCCGAGACACAGAACCACCACGGCGCATTCCATGATCTTCACGATCCCCGGAGGAGACGTCCATTTGTAGAAATGCTGCGGCACTTCCTCCGCCATGTAGTACGACCCGGGGGGAGGGGGGTAGGCGTCGACCTCGCTCTGAGGAGGGAGGAAACTACCGTGAGGTATGGCGCCGAAATGGTTCGACGGGGGGCTGTACATGGGCGGGCTGTCGTACGGCTGCTTCTCAAACATCGTGCTGACACCTGGATTAATAATAATAATAATAATAATAATAAAAAACTTTCATCGTGTTGATAAACAGAGAAAAAAACAAACAAAAGGATAATAAATCTCCACTGGAATGACTTCGTACAGCCGTGAAAAATGATCAAAGACAAAATCATGTGTCAAAAGTATTTATACTCAGGGGGGCGCTGCTGAGCTCGTAATGGAGTAGACGTGTTTTTGGAGGCTCCGGAGGATTTTTGTTAAAATTGTTATTAAATTGCGCTTTCTAGTTTTAATTTCACTGTTATTCTTCCCCGTTAACAGTTTTACTTGTATACTCATCTTTAGCGGTGGTTACAATGTCCGGTAAAAATACTAAAACCCGTAGCACAACGCAGTCACAACTGAGGCCTAATCCACAGGTCACGGCCTCACCTTCGCGTGATTCGCCGCCGCGCGCTGACCCCACCGCTCACCAGGCAGTTTCTGTGATTGACACTGGTGCGCTGAAGCTCGAAATATTGTCATCTTTGAGGAACGAAATCGCGGATATTTTTAAGGCGGAACTGCGTGCTGCATTGGGGGACGACTTGTCCACAATCAAATCGGAGTTACAGGCTGTAAAAACACAACTGGCTAATGATAAGGCCGCCATTGATGCCGGACTGGCTGCGCTAAAGGGTACTGTAGGTGAGATGGAGCACTCGCTCTCTGATTGTACCGATGACATCACTGCAATGCATAGTAAGATACAACGTCTTACTGCAGACCTACTTAAGTTGGATAATAAATGCGAAGATTTAGACGCCAGATCGCGGCGTAATAATGTTCGCATAATCGGTGTTCCTGAGGGTCCTAACAGCTGCACTACTTCTAGCATCGCTGCGTTGCTTAAAGAGGCGCTCAGCCTGGAGAAGGAGCCGACCCTGGACAGATCTCACCGCACTCTGCAGCCTGTACCAAAGCCTGGTGAACGACCCCGAGCCGTTGTGGCCAGATTTCACTACCACGGTAAATGCCTTGATGTTTTACGTCGGGCCAGAGAGTTAAAGCAGATTAAATTCAAGGAATTGAGTATTTCTGTTTTTCCCGACCACACAGCAAAAATTGCAAAAGCTCGTGCTTCTTTTAATGAGGTTCGGCGACAGCTCCGTGGCATTGAGGGCGTGCGCTACGGCCTGTTTTATCCAGCGCGGCTGCGGATCACCTACAATGGTGTGGGAAAAGATTTTCTTTCGGCTGATGAAGCAAAAGACTACATTAAAACTATGCAAACGGCGTGAACTGCACTCGTAGTGTTTTAAATAGTTTTTCATATATTTAATTTAAATTCATTTTTTAATGTTGAATAGGGGTTTTCCCTCTTCTTTCTCCCTTTTTTTTAAAGCGAAATGTGTAATCTGTTTACAAGTTCTGATGCTACCTCTGTCTATGCAAGCTTCTAATTTAGCTAAGTTAGTGTTTTGTCTAGATATATTGCACTCCGGCTCTTAGGTCGTCTTGAGAACCAAATATTTTACGTATGCCAAGGATGAATCATTGTGCATATTTGGTCAATGTGTGAGGGATGATCCTAGGCGTATTCACCTCAAGGGTTTTTGCTTGTTGTTTTGTTCTCTTCTCTTTTTTTTTCTTGTTCTTCCTTCAAGATGGTAATAATTTATCTATACTTTCTTGTAAGCTGGGGATGAGAATTAAGTCACTTCCACTTGCGCATAATATTTGATCTATTCAATCTACGGGAGCCTTTTTTTTTTTTTTCCTTCTTCATTGGGCTCACTCTCCGAGTCGTGACCACAGTTACTGTGAGAGCGACTTTTGTTTCAGTTAGTTTAATTTGCTGTCTCCTAGTGTTTGTTAGGATGGAGACTCTAGGTTTGTGTTTTGTGTCTGCTAGTGTGTGTGTGCGTGCATGTGGGGGGAGGGGGTGTCATCTTTCTGGCTCTTTGCGAATCTTTATAATTTTTCACATTTTTAAAAAAAAATTGATAAATGGCTAGTTCCTGTGTAGTCCCAAGCTTAGCTGGGAGTAGTACGTCTATCCGTTTTCTTAGCTGGAACATCAGAGGTATGGGTAACCCAATTAAAAGATCCAGAGTATTTAATCACCTGAAACGTCTACATGCTGATATAGTGTTTTTACAAGAAACGCATCTTCAAGTTAAGGATCATCATAGGCTTCTCCGTCCCTGGGTAGGTCAAATTTTTCATTCTAATTTTAATTCTAAGTCACGGGGTGTGGCCATATTAGTAAACAAAAAGATACAGTTTGAACCTAACCATATAATTGCTGACAGAAATGGCAGGTATCTTATTGTTGCAGGCACACTAATTCAGACCAAGGTTTTGTTGGTAAACGTCTATGCTCCAAACTTCGATGATCCAGATTTTGCGAATAATTTACTTAGTAGCCTTCCCTGCTTAAATACCCACTTGATAATTTTTGGGGGAGATTTAAACTGTGTTTCTGATCCAGTTTTGGACCGCTCTAGTTCTCGCGTTGTGTCCCAGTCTGCCATGTCTAAAATATTTTTTGATTTCATGTCACAGAATGGCCTTGTAGACCCATGGAGATTCCGTAATCCTGTAGATAAAAAATTTTCATTTTTTTCTCAGGTGCATCATTCATATTCTAGAATTGATTATTTTTTCATTGACAGTCATCTTAATTCTTCTGTCGTTTCTTCAGATTATTTAAGTATTGTAATTTCTGACCATGCTCCCTTATCACTGGATATACAATTATCAACGCATAAACAGATCCCATCGTCTTGGCGGTTTGACTCGCTTCTTTTAGCGGACAAAGAGTTTTGTGCATTCATTTCTAACACTATTGATGAATTCTTATTGTTTAACCATCTTGAGTCCACTTCTTATTCGTTATTATGGGAAACTCTCAAGGCTTATCTTAGAGGGCAAATCATCTCATACTCTGCTTTTCTAAATCGAAGTCGCAAGACAAGGCTCAACGAACTCACATCTGCTATTAGCAAACTTGACCATATTTATGCATCTAATCCTTCTTCGGAGTTGTACAAGCAACGCATTGATTTACAAACAGAATTTGATCTTCTTTCAACAAAAGAAACGGAACGTATGTTGTTACAGACTCGTGGAACGTATTATGAATATGGTGACAAATCAAGTAGATTGTTAGCACATCAGCTAAAACGGCAAACTGCCTCACGCCTAATACCACAAATTAAAAATGACTTAAATATGATCACTTCTGATCCCACAGAGATCAATGCAGTTTTTAAAACATATTACTCCTCCCTTTATAAATCTGAATGCCTTAAAGAAGAACTAAAATTGAATGATTTCCTTCGAAGTATTGATATTCCTGTTATTGATACAATATCTGTAAGGGACTTGGACTCTCCATTGTCCCTTGAAGAAGTCATGGTCTCAATTAAGGCAATGCAGTCCAATAAAGCTCCAGGCCCAGATGGTTTTCCAATTGAGTTTTATAAAAAGTTTATAGATAAATTGGCACCATTGCTACTTGGCATGTTCAATGAATCCTTAGACCAGGGCTCCTTACCATCTACTTTAAACCAAGCCTCAATTGCTCTTCTCCTTAAGAAGGGAAAGGATCCCCTTCAGTGTGGATCATATAGGCCATTATCATTGCTAAATGCTGATGTGAAAGTGCTGGCTAAATTAATTGCATCCCGTTTAGAGGATGTATTACCACATGTTATATCTGAGGAGCAGACCGGTTTCATAAAAGGACGGCATTTGTTTTTTAATACTCGTACACTTTTTAATATAATTTACTCCAAACAAACATCTGTATCTCCTGAGGTTGTAATCTCTCTGGATGCTGAGAAAGCTTTTGATAGGGTTGAGTGGGAATACTTGTTTGCAGTATTAAAGAAATTTGGGTTTGGTGATAAATTTATTTCCTGGATTCGCCTCCTTTACAAATCCCCGCAAGCTAGTGTTCACACAAATAATATAACCTCTGATTATTTTACTCTTGGACGTGGTACCCGGCAGGGGTGTCCCCTGTCACCATTGCTTTTTGCCCTTGCTATTGAACCATTGTCTATTAAGCTTAGATCTTCTCTTGCTTTTAAAGGTATTATTCGTAATGGGTTGGAGCAAAAATTATCCTTATATGCCGATGACTTGTTGTTATACGTGACTGATCCTGCAACCTCTATTCCTGTTATTTTAACTATTTTGGATAACTTCGGTTCTTTCTCGGGGTATAAGCTAAATTTGCACAAGAGTGAATACTACCCAGTCAATAGTAGTGCTTTACAACTTCAGCATCTAAACCTGCCCTTTAAACTCAATTGTTCAGGCTTTAAATACCTTGGTATTACAGTGACTCGTTCTCTATCTGACCTTTCTCATGCCAACTTCTCCTCTCTTATTTCCGATGTGAAATCTGATTTTCAAAGGTGGAGCAATTTGCCTCTTTCTTTAACCGGGAAAATCAATGCAGTTAAAATGACCATTCTTCCTAAATTTCTCTACTTTTTTCAATCACTTCCTTTATTTCTTCCTAAGTATTTTTTTGATTCCTTGGATAAAATCATAATCTCTTTTCTTTGGGCTGGGAAACCTCCTAGAATCCGTAAGACCTTACTACAGAGATGTAGACTTAGTGGTGGACTAGCTCTGCCTAACTTTCAAATTTACTACTGGGCTGCACATATTCAAAAATTAAATTTTTGGGTAAACTCATCTGAATCCCCATGGTGCAAATTAGAGTTATTGTCTTGTAAACCATCCTGTGTATTAGCTCTACTTTGCACTTCCTTTCCAATCAAACCCGCTCAATACACTGATAACCCAGTGGTACTTAATACACTGAAGATTTGGTATCAGTTTAGACGGCACTTTAAATTTGGATCTGCGTCAGCAATGGGTCCATTGAATAAAAATCATTTGTTTCCCCCATCACTTTTAGATTCAGCATTTTTATCATGGCACGACAAAGGCATCACAGACTTTTATCATTTATATGAAGATGGAGTATTTCAAAGTTTTGCTAGTCTGTCCTCAGAGTATGAGCTGCCTGCTGCTCATTTCTTTCGCTACCTTCAAGTTCGCAACTTTGTATCCAAGTGTTTTCCCAATTTTCCTTCTATACCTCCCAAGCAGCCCTGGGAAAGTCTGATCACATTTAATCCGTATCAGCGAGGTGTGATTTCAAGAATATATAATTTTATTTTATCTTTTAGTGATTGTAAAATCTCTAAAACCAGATTTGCTTGGGAAAATGAACTGGGATTGCAGTTGAGTGAAGAATCTTGGGAGAAAGCCATAGACAGAATACGCTCCAGCTCTTCCTGCGCCCGTCTCAGTCTTATTCAGTTTAAGGTTTTGCACAGAATCCATTATTCTAAATCAAGGCTATCTGAAATATTTCCTGATGTTGAGGATAGATGCGACAGGTGCCGCGCCTCTCCCTGTAATCTAAGTCACATGTTCTTTTTGTGCCCAAACCTGCACAACTTTTGGACAGGATTTTTCAATCTTATGTCCACTATACTTGGGGTACGGTTGAAGCCATGTCCATTAACTGCTATATTCGGCATTACAGATGATTCAGTTCCATTGAGTTCCGCACATAAAGACATTATCGCCTTCTCATCATTGTTGGCTAGACGTTCCATACTTTTACATTGGAAGTCTGTCAAGTGTCCCTCTATCACTCAGTGGATTAAAGATTTATTATTTTTTCTTAAACTAGAGAAGATAAAATATACACTGAGAGGGTCTACTAATATTTTTTTTCACAAATGGCAACCATTTATTGTTTATTTTGCAAACTTACAGGTACTGCCTGAATGATTGATTATCTAAACTGGGTCATGCATCAGTGTATGCATGACCAATCTATTTCACACAGATTTGTTTGAGCCAAAGGATGAACATGGGTGTGTGTGTGTGTGTGTGTGTGTGTGTGTGTGTGTTTGTGTAGGTTTTAGTGTATGTTTGGGGTGGGTGGGGAGTTTTTTTCAGCTTTCTTTTCATTTTGATTTATAAATACTATAATACATTTAATTCACTGTTGTTTATATGTTTATGTATGATAATTGTTCAATAAAAAAAATTTGAAAAAAAAAAAAAAAAAAAGTATTTATACTCCTTGAACTTTTCCACACTTTGTCACGTTAATACCACAAGCATAAACGTGTTTTACTGGGATTTAAGTAAATATAATAATTATTAATTATTATTATTATATATAATATTTTTTTTATTTAGAAAAATAAATAATTCAATATTTATTTTCCTATTTTTTTTTAACAGTACATTTTTTAAATACACAACAGGAAATAAAAATATTTAAGTATTTTTTCATTATTTATAAAGAGATTTATATTATTTAAAAATGTTAATTCAGGGGTAAATACCTTCAGCTTCACAGGTTTAATGAAACAGTCCTTACTCCAGATGTGTGTGTTCTTATTAAACTGAGTAACAGTGTGAAAGTAAGAAACACACACACACACACACACACACACACACACACACACACACACACAAACAGGAGGAGGAGTAAGTGAAGACGGGGAATGAAACCAGTGACATCAGCGTGATTCAGAGCGAGCAGGATGTGCTCAGGTACAGTACACACTCTGACCTTTGGACTCCACCGTAGTGACCGAGATAAACAGCGGCCAAAACGAAACCGCGGCTAATCTCGCGCTGGTGTGTAAACAGCCGTGTGAGGTAACGGCAGCCGGAGCCGGCCGTACCGCCGCTCACACTCTCGGCTCCTACACAGAGCGGTGTTTTGTGTCCTGCGCGGTGGGAGTACTCGCTCAGAAAGGCCCATTGTCCACCTCACACACTCACAACAACACACTGTTTCTTCTGTTCGCTCAGAGGAAACTCGCGCTAGTGTGAGAACACACAATGTCTTCAAGCTGCACTGCTCAGAGGAACCTCAGGACAATGTCTCTCAGCACTGCTATTGTTACACACACCTTAAAGCCGCCATTTACACTAAAGACTTTAAGGAACGCGGTGGAAAACTTTTAACTTATTGTTCTTAGTGTAAACTAAGAGATTACAAGAGTTATGGAGTTAAGCTTCCTCACTCTTCACACAGTTTTCAGATTTATACACCAGTTAGTCCTGAGCGAGTGATCTGATTGTTCTGTGAGTGCTGATAACAGACAGTAACGGCACTGTGATGTGTAACTGTGTGTGTGACTGGGCGTGTCCCAGGTGTTGTCCAGTGGTTAATGACACTGACTGTGTGTCTCGGCGCGGGTGAGAGTCGCTCTGTACGGTCCGCAGTACTGAGGAGAGAGCAGCTGCCTGACCACGCCCACATTCACACCCAGTCACAGACGCACTTTCAGCAACAACACACATCTGATAACGTCACGTCGTCTTACACAACACGCCTCACGTCTCTGCACTAATCACTTCTACGTCCTTCTGAATCGCCTCTGAACCGTCCGTGTCCTTCTGTTCACGGCTAACGCTTAGCTACAAAGCTAACTAGCGTCTAACACGAGGCTGAATCCCAAATCCCTCTCTAACCCCTGATCAAGGGCACTACTGGGAGTGTGGAACGAGGGAGTGTGCACCCTACATAGTGCACTAGCTTTACATTTAACACTATTTGGGATTCGACCCCAAAATCCTGAAGTTACCGGAGCTGATATTCTAAAGTGTAATCAGTGTAAATCTGCAGTGAATCTGGTGGGTTTCTCAGGACTGAACACCACCTCCATGGTTTATTCTCCTCACCTGGAGCTCCTACAGAGAATCGCTAATCACACTTTAATCACACTAACCCGTCGCTCGCTAACCGCAGGTCGCCAGCAACGCCTGGCTCAGAAGGATGTGTGTGGGCGGAGCTAAATAACTGATTAAATAAAGAAACAAATCACAATTTGTTGATAAAGGTGTTTGTGGAACTGTCGTATAAAAGCGATATCAATGCTGATATTCAGCACGACAGCATGTCTTGAGTGTGATAACGTTTCCGGTTTTAAACATGAAGCTCTGATCTGGACCGTACTGTACCTCCTCTCTGCCTCGCTGTGATTTTAGAGAGGAATGTTTCTGGCTGCATGTTGTATGTTTACGTGTTTTATGAAGTGATCTACGGCTCCATGGTGACGCTACCGCACGTGACTCAGGTATTTGTGCTGAGATTCAGACTGAACACCTTATCCTCTAAACAACTTAACACTTCAGTGAAATCAGGAACGATACTGAAAGTAGAAACGTGAATTCCGCGAACGTCCTGATACGACATCATCACGATACCGAGGAATTTCTTTCAGATTCTGTTACAGTTCTAAACAAATAATTTGCTCCGACTTCACGAGATGCTGTGTGAATAGGTTAGAGCGCCACCTGCAGGACCATAGAGAACCTTAACGTTTTATTACCTATATAAAAATATATAAACTAAAAAATGTTAAAAGAAACGTATTCTTGAGTCAGCGACGTGATGCACAGATCGCCATAGCAACGTTTATAATAAATCTGTCCTGCATCATTTTATCTGGATTTTGTGAAAGTGACTCAGAGAGAACAAAGGCCCGGGTTTAGTCGATCTGCTGCAGCGGTGTTATGCTATAATGCGTTATAAAGCGCCGGGAATTCCGCTCCACCCACCTTGCCTGCAGAGACGGGTTTCAGTTTCACCGCTCGTGAAAAAAAAGAATTCACAACAAACCCTGGTCTCAGCAATCGATGTGGATGAAGTTGTCCTGAGAACATGAGAACCCCGCCACACCCCCCCCCCCCACACACACACACAGAGTTACCATAGTAACCATGCTCAGTCAAAGTGACTTTTTGCTACAACAAAAGCGAGTGACTTTGCAGAGACGGGGAGACGTCTCCTCCACTCCGTCTGCATTCCTGCGTCGGCCAGGCGCGGAGCGGCGAGAGGAGATGTTACTGCACCGCGACCGTCCATAAAATATTCATCTCCTCATAAAGGGAGAATTACTGCTGACTAGGTCCACCTCTGCTTAACGAGGACGCTAACCTGTTAATCACTGTAGTGTGTGTGTGTGTGTGTGTGTGTCACGATGTTGAGTAACAGTCAACCAATCAGAACGCTCTCCCAGCAATCAGAAACAGATCCTGATCATAATTAAAGAGAGATCATCAGAACTTCTCTGTGAGGAACAGACCCAATCACATCCAGCTCTCCAGTTTACACTCAGCGGTGGCGGGTGCCAATACTTTACATGA
The DNA here is from genome assembly GCA_013621035.1 of Clarias magur. Classification (NCBI taxonomy): domain Eukaryota; kingdom Metazoa; phylum Chordata; class Actinopteri; order Siluriformes; family Clariidae; genus Clarias; species Clarias magur. The sequence goes on along the minus strand of QNUK01000916.1, from coordinate 104,097 downwards.
GTATGGCTCACTGAATTCTGGTCTCGGATCAGTCAAAAGGTGCTGACTGGTTCTCTTTTACGTTATTGGGGACACATACGGATGGGATACTGTCATTTTACACCTGCACGACGTATTCATTCCATAATGTTACCTTACATACACAGGTGTGTGTATAAACATGTAATATATGACTAACTAGTGTTAGTACGCATCATTAATGTGTAAAGAGTTTATAGAAACAGTTAAAATGTTAAATCTTATAATAATCTGCTGATCTTTAATGTAATGAGTCATATTATTATTATTATTATTATTATTATTATGATTATTATTATTATTATTATTTGAGGTTGAAGTCCACGTCCATGTGTGTGTGTCTCTCTGTACAGCAGAACTCTCTGTCTCACTTATTAATAGACAGAAATCACATTCTGTAAGGTCGAGTATCTGACGCCTTGTCTACACTAAGTTGGACTTCTTTGGTGCTCAGACAAACACACTCGCTGTTCGGTAATCGGAGAGAGAATCACAGATGAGAAATGGAGAAAGTCGATCAGATAAAGATGAAGTTTCGTCTTAAAACGACTCCGGCGTGTTAAAATTCACTTCTACCACTTCAGCGCTGTTATTTCAGCCAAAGTGAAAATCTGAACTAATCCCAGTCAAAATATTCACTTTATCTTTTCTCATTAATATCTATTGCTGCAGGTGTTTGTTTACATTGAGACAGTAGCGCATTAGTAGATTATTTTACAGTAGATGATTAAATCCCACACATAACTGTTCATAACATCACTTTTACTCCACATGTAGATTCACTGATGCTGCAGATTAAACTTCAGACTGAGATCGAAGTGCTGCAGGAGATTCAGGAAATTCTGTACAGACAGTTTTGTGTGATGCTGAGACACAGTCTGGCTGAACAGACACACAGACAGACACACAGACAGACAGACAGACACACAGACAGACACACAGACAGACAGACAGTAAATGTCTCTGAGTCTGGTTTCTGGTCCTCCAGGGTATAAAACATAAAGATATCAGTGAAAGAGTGAGATCTGACCCAATGTACAGACAAAACCTTTCTTTTATTTATATAGATATTATTTACACCTGTGAAGCAGCTCTGTGTGTGTGTGTGTGTGTGTGTGTGTGTGGTCAGAACAAAGTCAGAAAAACAAAACTATCACTGCCTACACACACACACACACACACACACACACACATTTTCAGATTTACTTAATGTGTGGAAAAAATAAATAGATTTACAAACACGATGATAAATTGTGAAAATAATGTTAAATAACAAAATCTACACAATAATAAAAGTTAGAGCCGAGCGCGCGTGAGGTTTAGGGTAAATACCAGAGGTACACCTGTTACACACACACACACACTCACACACACACTCACACACTCACTCACCTGTGGGGTTCTGATCCTAACCTGCAGCCTTTAAATGTTCCTCTTCAGTTAAAGATTTTGTATTTTTGCTGTGAAGTACCTCGACTTTCGCCCTGGTGTGTTTGCGCGCGCGCTCTCTCCCACACACTCACACAGCGTAGGTACTCTCCGCTATTCCTCCCTCACACACACACACACACACACACACACACTCTCACCGCAGGACGGCGGGCACGAGCAGCCCAAAATGGCGCCCGTGTAGTGCCCTCGGTAGGGAGCAAAGGGAGAAAAATAATAATTCTGTTTTTGAAACACAGCCGTCACTCAGGCCAGTCAGGTGTGAGCTCGCGGACGCTGGGTCGTGTCCCAAATCACACATCACTGTAACAGTGACGCGAGGAAAACCGTGAGGAGTTTTACCTCAGAAATTCATTTTTATTCATATTTTCTTCTTCTTCTTCTTCTTCTTCTTCTTCTTTTTTTAGTTACGTGCAGTTTAGAATAATTTTATATTTCAACGATTTATATACATAAATGAAAGGTTTTGTCTGTACATTGTGTCAGAACTCGCTTTTCAATGGCATCTTTACATTTCAGAAACCTGTCTGTATGTCTGTCTGTCTGTATGTCTGTCTGTTCAGTCAGACTGTGTCTCAGCATCACACAAAACTGTCTGTACAGAATTTCCTGAATCTCCTGCAGCACTTCGATCTCAGTCTGAAGTTTAATCTGCAGCATCAGTGAATCTACATGTGGAGTAAAAGTGATGTTATGAACAGTTATGTGTGAGATTTAATCATCTACTGTAAAATAATCTACTAATGCGCTACTGTCTCAATGTAAACAAACACCTGCAGCAATAGATATTAATGAGAAAAGATAAAGTGAATATTTTGACTGGGATTAGTTCATATTCTCACTTTGGCTGAAATAACAGCGCTGAAGTGGTAGAAGTGAATTTTAACACGCCGGAGTCGTTTTAAGACGAAACTTCATCTTTATCTGATCGACTTTTTCCATTTCTCATCTGTGATTCTCTCTCCGATTACCGAACAGCGAGTGTGTTTGTCTGAGCACCAAAGAAGTCCAACTTAGTGTAAACAAGGCGTCAGATACTCGACCTTACAGAATGTGATTTCTGTGTGTTAATAAGTGAGACAGAGAGTTCTGCTGTACAGAGACACACACACATGGACGTGGACTTCAACCTCTAATAATAATAATAATAATAATAATAATATCACTGAGTACATTAAAGTTCAGCAGATTATTATTAGATTTAACATTTTAACAGTTTCTACATCCTCCGTCAGGGATGCGTACTAATGCCAGTCTAGAATATAAGTAAAGTTCAGTAATTAAGAACTAACTTAACTAACTTCATACAGATGCTACTTGTGGATGTGGAAGTCAGATTTAGTTGGTCTCTTCTACAAGTCTCTTCTACAGTGCAACTAACTCATTATAAACTCCAGTCTCCAGGCTACATTCAGTTACAAACATCTGTTCCCTCTTTTTGTATCTGTGCAAAAACCAAAAGTTTGGTGATTTGTTTTGATGTTTGCGAGCAGGCCGTGTATACAGTATATAATTTCTAGCCGTTTTTAACAAACAAGCAAAGAATATAACATGAAATTTACCAAGTTGCAGTAAATCAGATCCCTCTGGTGGACATTCTCTGTATTGAGGTACACGCTCCTCAGTAACTCGCTCTCTCCTCTCATTTAAATCCGTTGATGATGAATCCACAAACTTCATGCATTGTTTTTTTAGAGGTCACAATACCATGGCACTGTCATCTAAAATTCTGGTTGTTCAGACTAATTTATTTGACTTTATGATCAGCTTTATGTGAAGACTAACTATGCTTCTGTTCATATTAACACCGAAGCAGAAATCATCTGTTTAACTGCTAAGATTATCATGATCATTATTTCTTTATTAAAATGCTTAATGTTATATATTAAAGTGGCAAAGGCAGTTTAGAGAACACTGTTCTTTGTGAAAGGTGAGTTGGCGTTCTCAGCATGTGCTCAGTTTTCTCATGTCCATCTTATGTTGCAGGATATATTTCTGTGCTTTAGTGGTAAGTTTATTTGACAACTTAATGATGGAAAAGGAAACCCAGCTAGCAACTAACGCTAACTCTAATGTTAATCATTATTAGATAATCGCTGACAGACATTCTGAAGCTGGTAGTAATTTATATGTTTATTAAAACGCGTGCTGTTGTCACGTGATGAGCTGTTTTTCACAATAAAACAAAAAAACATGAGATCGCTAATCACAAACCGCACTGCAGGTGATGCGAGCTCAGGTGTGTATCAGCTCGTAATGTCCCTGCTTGGCTCCTACTGCTGCGCTGCTGAGTGTGTACTCGCCCACTACACAGCGCCCCCTGGGGAACTGCGCCTCATGAATAGAGAGGGCTGCCTGTGCGCATCGTTCAGGTTCCAATGAGAACATACAGTAAACGTACAGAAAAGCACCTGCGGCTTCAAAATGATATTAGTAACACTGATTAAAATGCCTAGGGTTAAATAGAAAGTAAAAGTTTCTACAGCCGTCTAATCTGAAAAACAAACAAACAAACAAACAAACAAACAGATGGACACCTGATTGGACACAACGCCACTGAACACAGCTAACAACTGATCTTATTTTTTATACGTTTCTTTCAAACATGATCTGAGGGAAGAAGATACATCTAGTTTCATTTTATTCAGTTTTTACCAGTTTATTGTTTAATTAGAATATGATTAGAAGCTCCATGTCAGCGTCTCAGTGACGTGGTGTTTCCAGTTCGGATTCCATACGTGAACGTTTAAAGCCGACTAGCAAACAGTGTATGAGCGCTTTATTTCCTTTGTGTCCCTTTTCCTCACTCATACACCAGTAACTGACTTGATGGTTCCATGGAAATCTTTCCACCATCTCCCCTATTCATTGGTGTGTGTGTGTGTGATAAATAGAAGTAAATAATTCATAATAAAACACAGGAACGGTAGTTAACATGAATGCAGCGATGCTTCCTGTTCATTTAAAATAATAATAATAATAATAATAATAATAATAAATCAACAGGCGGCGCGGTGGTCTAGTGGTTAGCACTGTCGTGTTGCACCTCCAGGGTCCGGGTTTGATTCTTGTCTCTGGGTGCATGGAGTTTGCATGTTGTCCCCGTGCTTGGTGGGTTTCCTCCGGATACTCCGGTTTCCTCCCGCAGTCCAAAGACTGAAGATTAGGCTAATTGACGTTCACAAATTGTCCGTAGTTTGTGAATGAGTGTGTTTGTGTGTGCCTTGCGATAGATTGGCACCCCATCCAGGTTATACCCCGCCTCGTGCCCTATGTCTCCTAGGATAGGCTCCGTCCTGTATACAGGATAAAGCAGTAAGAGTGAGTGTGAGAGTGAGTGAGTGAGTGAGTGAGTGAGAGTGAGTGTGTGTGAGAGTGAGTGATTGAGCGTGTGTGAGAGTGAGTGTGCATGAGATTGAGTGAGTCTAAGAGTGAGTGACTGTGTGAGAGTGTGTGAGAGTGAGTGAATGTGCATGAGATTGAGTGACTGAGTGTGAGTGAAAGAGTGAGTATAAGTGAGTGTGTGTGAGAGTGAGTGAGTGAGTATGTGTGTGTGAGAGTGTGTGCGCGAGTGTGTGCGTGAGTGAGTAAGTGTGAGTGAGTATGCGTGTGTGAGAGTGTGTGCGTGAGTGAGAATGTGTGTGTGAGACTGTGTGCGTGAGTGAGTGATCCTCTCAGTAAATGGGGTCGTGTTGTTATTGAAATTGCGCCTGGAGGCACTGAAAATAATCCTTATTGATTTCTTTACAATCCCAGAAACAACTGAAATCGCCATCATAATTATCATCATCATCATCATCATCATTTAAAATGCCAAGCCTATTAAATATTTGTGAATATGTACTTCACTCTTGCTTGGGGTTAACTCTGCGCAGGTAGTGAAGGTTTGTTGTGTTATTACTGAATGATTAGCCACATTAACCTGTAGCCAGTTAGCCAACTGCTAATAAGCTAGCTCATTATTATTCACACGAGCAGGGTTCCACTTTCTTAATTTACATCCTCATTTACATTTAATTGAAAAACCCTGCCAATATAACGTAACCCTAACCTTCTGTGTAGCACTACTATTAGCTACGATAGCTAGCATATATACATAGCGAGTTTCCAACTATCACAACATTGTCATCTGATACACAACTGTGACATTACAACCTGTTCCCTGATTGAAGCCCCGCCCCCTGAGAAATGTACAGGAAGTGATACAGACTCGGACTCAGGGACGAGACCCAGCTACTTCTGGATTAGTGGATTTATTTCTTTATATCGAAGCCCAGCATCATGTTCATCTGCTACAGGTTGGTCAACAAGGCCGAAGACACACAATAAAGGCAGTTTGCTTCTTCTCTTCTCATTTTTTTGTTTTTTGAAACCCGTAAAAGAAAACAACCACGTCTTTGATAGTTTTAGTCTCAGATACAGAGCTGGGAACCTAATCGCTTTGAATTTCATGTGATCTATGATGGAACCCGAATGACAAATTAGTCTCTTCTTCTTCACTTTATCGTTTTTTTTTTTTTTTTTTTTAATTATTGGTGGTTTTTGGTCTTTGATCTAAGGAATGCATGAATTCAACTATGCTGCCACTCTGTAGGAATTATTATAGTTATTCTCCTCTACAAGCTATAAAAATCCTAGATAAATCATAAAAAAGGAATCTTTTTGTTAAAAAAAAAATAAAAATCAAGGAAGAGAAAGGAAGAAATGAACCTAAAGCCGTCCCATAGGTTAGCTCCGTCGTCGTTTGCATTGAAACATGCACCGGTGGCTCGAGCGTCTGCCGCGTCTCCACGGCCAACATCGCAGCACTGAGCCGCGAGGACCCTTGGAAGCTCTGAGTAAAATGTCTCTGTTTATAGCACACGCCTCCAAACACATCATCATCATCATCACATCCAGCCTCTGAGGTCCTGCAGACGTCAGGAGTGTGCTGATAATCAGATGCAGGATAACATCACGATACTCACAACCAAACAGTTTACACACACAAAAAGCAACATGATTCTGTAAAATCGCAAGCCCACAATTCCCTTCACCAGCGTGACGGTGGCGCTCTGCTACACAAATCCCTCACACTCATCAAATCTCACATTTTTAGTAGATTTTTTTAAATGAACTTGTTAAATTTTTTATGGTAAATATAAAAAAATTCTTGTTTCAAGTAAAAATTCAGGCAAGGTGTGAGCTAGTTCGTAATTTAGCTTGATATTAACGCTAGTTTTCAATCCAAGTGAAGCATCTAGCAAAATTAGTTAATATTTAATTTTAAATTTATAATTTATTGATTAATGAAATAAACGTGTTTAGCTCAGCTCAGCGCTAGTAAGCTAGCTCAGACTGGTCACAGTATCAAGGTTGTGATCTGATGTCCTCGTGTTTATTAATGATCTGTTAAACTTCCTGGAATAAAGTTTAAAGCTATCATGACAGGGACTGTCTCTTAGTCATTAGCATTAGCTAAAAACTGTTCTTCTGTTACACTAATCAGTTTTACACACAAGTGCAAAATCAATCCTGGGTCTTTTTTTAAATAGAAAAATAATTTTACAAGAAAATTAGCTGGAATTTCTTCTTTTTCTTCTTCTTATTTTAAAAGACTTCACGTAGAACTAGCGGGCTAGCTTTACACCCAGGGGTTGTAACTGGTTTGGCGGTACCAGACTCGCTAGTTCTCCAGCTATAATCCCGCTATAAAAATGAGGAATTACTCTGAATTGAGCTAATTTCTAACTAGCTAAATAAATTGCTAAAATTCTAGATAGCTAGCATTCCCATTTAGTAGGAAAATAAAACTAGCTAGCTAGCATTACATGAGGAAATTAGACACTGGATAAAGTTAATTTTGTAGTTAGCTCGTTATTCAGCTAACATCACTCTGTAAAATGGTGTACAAGTCGTGTTTAAGTCGAGACGCTAATCCTGTAGAGGTTCCGTCAGAAACGCCACGTCGCGCTGGTGAAGTGTAAAGCTTGAGAACGGCGACTTCAGTACGAGAAGATCATGATGAAAGTATCGTGATATAAAAACTTATCAGCACACACCTTCTGGACATCCGACCTTAAAAACTGGTTTTGGGCACTTGTGTACATTATAATAATAAATATTTTTTTAAAAAAAGAAGAAATGAAAAAAGGAATGTTTTAGAGAAATCTCCCGACACACAGAGTAAGGAAATGAAAGAGTGATGAAAATAAAATCTGAGACGCAGCTAACACCCCGGATGCATGCACACAGTGATTCGCTTTTCAAACCTGACATTTTTACCCAGCATGCTTTGTAAAAAACAACAAAAAACAAACAAACAAAAACACCCCAGGGCTTGGCTCCTCATCTTTCATTGGTTTCTGCTTGTTTTGGTCAGATCTGATGTGTTTTTATTTTCACTTGCTAATAATTCTTTGTGTGTGTGTGTGTGTGTGTGTGTGTTTTATTAAAATATTTTGGCGTTTTTTTCCTCCTATGCTCAGTTTCAGAGCTCCCAAAGGCCCGTGTGTTCGCCCGCGACCGTTGCTCAGTCCAGCGTCTCTCCATCACTGTATTCCTCCGCTGATGTCCTTCATCATGAGAAAAGACGACATTTTCTCAGCCAGCAGTGTGTATTAGTGTGCGAGTGTGTGTGTATGAGTGTGAGTGTATGTGTGTGTATATGTGTGTGTGTGTGTGCCCCCCCCCCCCACACCCTGGATCCAGTCCGTAAACTATACAAGGGCTTTTACAAAAAAGCTAACTTTAAACAGCCATACAATGGCTAAACGTAAACCATATGTCTACCATGAACTGTTAACTCATTACGTTATTTTTATTTCTTTTTCTTCTTTTTTTCGTGTCAGTGTGTTAAAGTCATTGAAGTCTTTTTTTATTCTTGAGCCGTGTTAGTCAAAGAAGCACACGCGTGTCTATAATGTGTGTGTTTGTGTGTGTGAGTGTTTGTTAGCCGCTGTCAGAGGACGTGTGAGGGGCGGTGGACGGCGACCTCCGGCGGCGCACAGACGCCGAGCTGGTGTGCGAGGAGTGTGAGGAGTGTGTGGAGTGAGTGGAGTGGTGGATGAGGCCATCCAGTAGGTGGCGCTGTTGCTGCGTTATGGCTCGGTTCAGCAGCTCAGGCAGAGACTGGATGCTCAGAGCAATGGAGTCCAACTTCTCCTCCAAATGACCGATCCGCTTATCCAGCTCCTCGCTGCGCTCCTGCAGCTCCGACACCAGGTCATACATCACATTCTGTGTCTGTATGTGCACACACACACACACACACACACACACACACACACACACGCGCGCGCGCGCGCGCACACGTACACACAGAATGTGAATACATTTAGATGGCAGGTCTATTTTTCAATTTACAACTTTTTACAGATAAAAGTGTAAAACTCTCTCTCTCACACACACACACACACACACACACACACACACACACACACACACACACACACACACACACAATGTACCTTGGCTAAGTCGACAAGTGTGTTGGCCTGATCATTCAGCTTCCTCTGTTCCATCTTCACACTGCGCAGTCTGATCACGGAGACATGCAGGAACCACAGACAGACAGACAGATAGAGAGAGAGAGAGAGACAGACACAGACACGGGGGTTGAAGAGAAAGAAAGTAAGAAGTTAGTAAGAGGAGGAAAGACAGCAGAGGTAAAGAGTACAAATACATGAAAGAGAGAGACAGAGTGAGAAAAAGGGACAGAGAGAGAGAGCGAGACAGAAGGACAGAAAGAGATAGGAAGAGAGAGGGAGAGACACAGAGACAGACAGATAAAAGGTGGAAAAGGAGAGAAAAAACAAAAAGATAAATAGAGAGATGTCAGGAACGTCCTTTAAATGAAGTGAAACATGCAGACGTTCTCAGATCAGACATGCAAACTCATTCAGCCACAGGAAGTGGAAACGAGGGACGATGACACGGCGATAGCGCATTCAGACGTCCACCAGAAACAACGTTCCCCAAACATCCGTTTCTCGGCTTGACTGCCTAAGAAATCTAAGAACATCTGAGAAAATATCTGATCTTAAACCTTCATATAGTGACACAGCTAATCACCTAAATAAATGTACTAAATTTTTATTAGTTGCTAGTCGCTAACTGTCACTTATCATGCTAACTTTGTGACAATAATGATTACTATTATATAAATTATATAAATTATTATTATTATTGTATTATATAAGCTCTATACTGTAAACCCGAATAAGTTGGCAAAACTCAAAACATTAGAGTTAATCAGTGACATCAAATGTTTTCAGTAATGATGTTTCCAGTTGTAAATAAACAGAACATCAGTGTTTGAGTTTGTTGTTCTCGTTCATATTAATCGTTCTTTACTTGCATTATTGAGTCGCCGAACTCTATTTAATAACAATTATCTTTTTTTTATTATTTGTTGCAAATCAAATAAATAGTTGTTGGTCTTTCAGCTGCTCCCGGCGATGGGGCGCCCCGGCAGACGATCCGGTCCGCACACGAGCTCGGCACAGGTTTTACACCAGACGCCCTTCCTGACTCGACCCACCCATTTTATCTGGGCTTGGAACAAACACTTCATCCAGTTGTTGGGAATCGAACCCGGGCCTTTCACATGGCAGACGAAACCCCTCCCACTGAGACACCAGAGTCCTATTGCCCTGATGACCTCAGACTCAAAATCACTAGTCTGAAAGATTGTAAGTTGGTGGAACTTTAAGGTGACAGTTACTGATACTGAAGTACTTACGGTCACTTAAAATATCAAATTTGTTCAGCTAACTTAAAAAGTGTCATTTCTACAAAATTCATAATTACCAAAAAGTTCTAAATACTCATAAAGGTCTATTAATTTGAACTAATTGTAATTATTTAATTAACAGTACTCAATATGTTAGGGTTTACAGTGTAGTATTAGTTGATAGTTATAATTTTCATTAGTTTTAATGCAGAAAAGCTTGTGTTTATTCAAGAAAATCAGCAGTCAGATGATAAACCTCTGGGCTAATTACACAGAATGAATTGTCCACTAGATGGCAATATAACATTTGTTTCCCCCTCAGAAACGCTTCATAAACTCTAGCAATAATAGCTTAAAAAGCTGCCACGTCATTACGTTGGGAAAACAGACTTTATAAACGATTTTATTAAAAGCAGTAAAATTCAAAATAAAAGTCCATCAGAACAGGACGCCTGAATGCCGCTACATCGCTGCTCGACCTGATAAAAGCTCCAAAAGCTGCCATTCGCATTTCGATGGCAGTTGGCATGCTAACTGGAAAAAACGCATGCATGTTTGGTTTGACCTTTTCACCTGCGTGAACCGAAACAATGCATGGCGAACGATGGAAAACATGCTCGGTGCTCTTTCAGTGTTTAAAGGTTAATGACCTCCACCTCAAGACAAAAAAAAACACACACAACGCCCGGAAAGTTCTGATAAAAGCCACGTTACTGCTTTAATCACACACACACACACACACACACACACACACACACACACACACACACACACACACACACACACACACTGATGAGCTGATAAGTAGAGAAAATAAAACGAATGGAAAGGATTGCTGTAGCGATGACTGAAGCGCTCCTGATAAAAGTGCTAGCATTAGCCTCGTTAGCGTCATTACCCTCATCACAATGCTTACTGAGGACAGGGAAAGCGAACAGAGAAGGGTCACTTCTCCTCCGGAGGAAACGAGAAACAAAACCCGGAAAGTCCTGTTTGAAAAGGGCACGGGGAAAATTTTCAGTGTGTTTACAGCACGGATTAAAAACAGAGCGCGGCTAACCGTCTGGAGGATGCGACCGCGAGATGAAATCAGGACCTAAACACGCCTAACCTTCTCGCCCGCTAATATGGCATTTACATGTTGCTAAATAAACATGAAGGTTTATATCTTGTGTGAAAACACATGACATACAGAATATATCTCACAACCACAGTTTACAACTCTGCTCTGTATCTCACGCTCAACACCACAGGAGCTAGCGTAGCACTGCGGTAAAGCTGTTAGAGAACTCGCCTGGAAGGTCGTTTGTCATCGTTTTATAATAAAATGCTTAATACATAAACGACCCCCCCCCCCATCAAATGGAACGAGATCATTCAGAAAATCCAGACAGTGTATACTTGATTTAATTAGAATTTAATTTAATTATAATGGTATGTTATGGCAAATGTTCCTGAAAATGAAATATAAGCGAAGCATTTTCACGTCTGTCTCGAGTCTTTATTTTATGTTTCAGATGAGCGCTCAGTTTTGTGAAGGCCAAAACTGTTTATGTTTGTCTCTGCACCCGAACATCCATGCTGCTCTAACACTCAACACACACACACACACACACACACACACACACACTCTCTCTCTCTCTCTCTCTCTCTCACACACACACACCCGTCTATACACACTATGTGTTACAGGTGTTTATTTGCCTGGGTAGTGTGAAAGACAATTCATGACTTTAGTGTCTTTCTCAACACAAGATATAAAAACTTGAAAATACCCCAAAGCATTAGCATTAGCATTTCTCATCTACTGAATTGATAAAAATATTTTTTAAAAATGTTGTATGAAGAGACTAAAGCTAAAGCTACATTTAGGACTCCAGGACAGACAGTGTGTTTTGGAACAATAATCATTTCATACACCCTTTAGCTAGCCATGAGTCTGCTTAGCTAGCAACACACACATCACCATCATAGCTGACCCATTTAAGCCCTAAGGCAAAAATAGCCAAAGTAAAATAAACTGCAGATTATATTTTGATCATTAAAATATAACCATCATATATTTTTTACAAAGCTAAACATGAGTTAGATTGTATTAAATGAGCTAGTTAACATTACAACATTAAAGTACAATTAAATATGCTTAGCCAGCGAGTGGCCTTAGAGTAAACTAGATATAAATATTTAGCTAGCTAATGTAAAGGCACTCATGTCTTAAACTGAAGTGAAGTAAACACTAATGTTATTCATTAGAACAATTTGTTCATCAAAGCCACCAAACTTAAATAAGCGTGCTAGTAAATAGAATAGCTAGTGATAGTAGAAAATCCATTAGTGTGAAATAAACTCTCTCAGCATGCATTCAAAGCTAAACCTAGCTAGCATCAGCTACAAGAGCACTCACATATCTTTAGCTGAAAATGCTACTTTTTTCAGCTACAGCGGTACCTCAGCGTATGAGTTTAATCCATTCCTGTGGCGAGTTCTTAAGGCGAGATTTCGTATTGTGAAACACGTTGTCCCATAGGAAATAATGTAAATGCAGATAATCCGTTCCAGCTACCCAAAATATTACCAATATTACCAACACTATAATCATATTTTATGAAATAAATAAAGACATTAAACCTCACTTAACATTAATTTATAATTCCTCTTGGCACCGGCTACTTTAAACACCAAACCGAAAGCGGCTCCCTTTTCAATTCAATTCAGTTTTATTTGTATAGTGCTTTTAACAATTGTCATTGTCGCAAAGCAGCTTTACACAATCATGAGGATTATTTAAGTTTGTATGAAATGTGAATGTATGAATCAAAATGGTCAGATCGTCCCTTTTCTTCTTGCTACTGTCCTTGATAACATTCTTGGGACACATGGTGCTACGTCTTCACTAAATCTTACACAAAATGCAATGTTGGAATAAAGAAATGCAGGACTGGAAATAGATTATGCAGTTTTATAATATCGCATACATAATAATTAAAATCTCTTGAATGGTAAACTCCTTTCAGCAGCACTTTTATTGTGAGCTCCTGTCTGTTCCTATAGCGGTGACCATGTCCGTTAGCTCCTTTTCAACTTGGTTAGCGCAATTGGCTAGCACGCACTTCAGCAAATGTTTTTCTTGTGTTTTTAACGTCTAGAGTGAATGAATGAAGGTGGCATTTGTCATTGATTATAGATGAGGTGTGACACCGAGGTAGTTATGGTTACTTACTAATGTCCAGTGGTCTCCAGTAAGTGCAATAAATAAAATAAAAAGTAGCTTCTTTGTTGTTCAGTGTCTTACATTTAATGTATTGTAAAAATGGTTCCTCTTGAAGGTAGCTCGAGCACACACCTTTGGTTCTATCCAAAACTTCCATCTAGAAGTTTTTTATAATGAAACTTGCCGTTTAGCACACCTGGTGATGTTTCCGCAGTCGTCTTATTATCTGCGTTAAACATGCTGTTATTACACACACCCACGTAACAGTACTGTGATCATGGGAAGCCATTAGGGCCAAACTTGGTTGTTTGATTAATTTGTGTTACAAAATAGTAATTAGTTAAAATTTCTAGATTAATCACATGCCTTAACGTGTAAAAAAAAAAAAAAAAAAAAACTTTTTTTGATTGGCTTTCCACTGAGGCAAACAAGTATTGAACGGCTCCCGGACGTACGCACAATTTAGCCGGCGTTTGGTTCGGTTGCTCGGTCGTATGCCGAGGTACCACTGTACATCGGTAGCTAGCTAGTCTTATTTGCTTTAACTAGCTGGCTAGCAGAATGGGAGCATATTAGCATAGCATACATATGTAGATTAGCATACATAAGTAGCTAGCTCGTGTCCTGATGACTGAGAGCTGGTAGTTAGATACTATGAATCAGACATCACAGCATCACAGCTAACAACCATTTTAAGCATGCTAACACCACGTGCAAATGAAAAAAAAAGAACACAATCAAGTGAAGGAGTGGAAGGTGAGGTCCGCTGTGTGTGTGTGTGTGTGTGTGTGTGTGTGTGTGTGTGTGTGTGTATGTGCTCAGCACTTAGGATCAGGATCTGTTCATTGTCATGGTGGTGTAAGGGATATTTTTTTTTCCAGGCTGATAGCGTAGCATAGCATCGTGCTAAGTGCAGATTCAGATGGAGATCAGGTGCAGACCGGATGGATGGATTCGAATGGATTTGAAGCTGAAAAGATGCTTTTTTTTTTAAAACAAACTTCTTGTTGTTGTTTTTAATGGTTTGAGTGCAAATCCACTGAGTTTTAAAAGTTCATGAGCATCCAGCTTCAAACAGAATCATGTCGGTTTGAATATCGGTGCATAAGGACTGAAAGAAAAGGAAGATGAGTAGATAAGAAGTGAATAAGACGCGACTTACTTCTGAGCTCTGCGGTGATTTAAGACAAAACAGACGAAACATACAGTACAGTTTTAAAAACCTCATATTGCACAGAAAACACATGCACACACACACCTTATACACACACACACACACACACACACACACACACACACACACACACACACACAGTATCTTCCAGCTACAGAATAAAAGACTTTCAGTGTGAGTGTAAATGTCTCAGCTGTGTGTAAGGTGTGTGTAAGGTGTGTGTGTGTGTGTGTGTGTGTGTGTGTGTGTGCAGTCAGAGCTCCACCTCACCTGCAGCACTGAAACACACCGCTGCTTCATTTTCTCATCATTTTCAACACTCAACACAAAACCAACAACCAAACTCTCTAAAGCTTCAGATCGCTTTGATTCACAGCGCGAGTCCTTTTTGTATTTACACTTATAGAATATTTTTATACAGTTCAGTATTGATCACTTCCTAAATGTTAGTGTTTAGCACACTTCAGTAATCTATACACTCCAATATTCCCCACACAAGGTCTCATAACGTTTAGTCTCCCTTACACACTTCCATACGGGATAGACTTCAGTGTTAAATGCACCACAGTATTCTGTACATTTCATTAGCAAATATGGTCCAATATAATGTAGACTTACATGTTATTTAAAATTTCTGCATTTCCTAAACATCAGTATTCCCTACACGTTAGTATTCCCTAAACACCAATACTGCCCAAGCATCCGTGTTTCAACATCAGTATTCCCTTCTGTACACTATAATATCTCCTACAGTTCGGTTTCACTTCCGTGTCTGTTTCCTCGCTTCCTTCCTCCTGCTTTTCCTGGAAGAGTAAAACAACACATTGGGAAGCTACAATTTGTATGTTGTAATTTTGCTTTCTTTCACTTCGCTGATGGAAAGGTGGAGCTCTGAAAGTACTTGCACCTAACATGTTGTTGTGAGTTGAGGACAGCAGGGGCGCTGTAGAGCTAACGTGAGGTTTAGGAGGTAAAAGTGCTCCTGGGGATGAACAGAGTGACGTGTTACTGTGTAGTGAGAGAGGGAGCTGGGACGCCGTGCTGTGCGGTGCGGTGGTGGGGCGGGGCGGGGCGGTGGTGGGGCGGGGCCAGGGTGGGGCGGGGTACTCACTGGTGGATCGCCTGCAGGAACTTGCGCTGGTGTTTCCTGACCTTGGCGTGGTCGATCTTTTTCACGAGCTTGGTGTGTTTGTAGATTAGCCACGTTTCCCTGAGTACGTTAGCAGCCGTGTTCTTCACCTGTCACACACACACACAGCAAACAGAAACAAACCAGACAAACATCATCGCTCTCTTCTAATATGGATCATTTCTTTCATCTTATTATTATCTTAACAGAAGTTCAATTAGTCACAGTGATGTGAATTTTAACCCCTCCTTCTCGTACTCCTTAAAAAGAAGCACACACACAGACACACACAGACACAAACAGACACACACACACACACAGACACACACACACACACACACACACACACACACACAATGGGCAATTAACACCAATTGGTCTAATCTGCATGTTTTTGGACTGTGGGGGGAAACCTGAGTAACCAGAGGAAACCCACCAAGCACGGGGAGAACATGCCAAGACCACAGGCGGTAATCTTACCCTCGACCCTGGAGTTGTGAGACCACAGTGCTAATCACTACACTAACGTAGTGAAGGATTATTATTACACAGTGCTTGTAACCTGCTCTGCTAATCTTAACTAGCAACACAGCTTAACAGAAGCTAAATACAGTGAGTATGAATATGATGTTATTGTCTGTATAAATATAGAAATTTGCCATCGCACAGCGGCTCGGTGGTGTAGTAGTTAGCACTGTCGCCTTGCACCTCCGGGGTTGATGGGTCGATTCCCGCCTCGGGGTACAAAATGTTAGATATTTTTAAGCGAGTGCAATTCCAAAACTGTAACTGGAGTTAGTTCGATAAGTGTGTATCTTTATTCATTTTTTCTTTACAGTTTGTACACTTGGCTCCGCCCCCACAGACATCTTTAGCTGCCTATTATTGCCACGCCCCCTCACACACAGTGTTACAACACTGCACATTGTCTTTCTTGTCTTGCATGGCTCTACATCCCACTTCAACCCTTCTGTATTTTATTATGTCATTATATTCTTTCTATTTCTATTTTATTCTATTTTTCCCCCATATTATTCTATATTTCTAATTTGTAAAAATTCTCTTATTTCATAATGAAACTTTTCTTTTTTGAGATTTTTAGGTCATCCACAGTCGTATAAGCGTTTTATTTCATATCATACTGTGTTCGACCGTGTATGTGGCAAAATTTGATTTGATTTGATTTGATTTGAGATCAATCTGATTGGTCATACCGCTTAATTTGTAGATGTAGTGTGTAACTGTGTGAATGTGTACATTTATTCATTTATGATTTGTAATTGCAACATGAATGATGTGAGGATGTAAATTTGACGTCTAGACAGTCAAAAAACTCTACAGATTTACGACCTGTACAGATATATGAATCATCATCATCTCTCTCTCTCTCTCTCTCTCTTCACTTTACGAAGCTTACAGAAAAAAAACCAGAGACTGATTTGAGATTTATAAACTCTTCTGCCGATGACTGAAACCAGCTCCACAGAAGTGTGAGTCGTGCAGGCTGTAGTGATGACAGCGCGCTCCTGCACCGTGGTGAGCGCTCCGAGAGGCCTGGACTAAAAAAAACTGCAGTCCGGACTTTCATTTACAGAATTGTGCCATTAAAATGCGTTTCGGCGGCTCGCCAGCGCCCCGGCATCAGCATATTCACCGTTTGGGTCTGACAGTTTGACATAATGTTCCACGCTCCCTGCGTTCTTCTCTCTCTCTCTCTCTCTCTCTCTTTAACTCACAGCTTTATTTTCATCTGAAATAGTTGTTTTGTGATGAAGGAGTGTGTGTGTGTGTGTGTGTGTGTGTGTGTGTGTGTGTGAGGACAGTGACTCACTCTTTTGCAGAGTTGCGTGTCCATCATAAAGTTATGAACATGTTTCTCAGCCTTGGTCAACTCGAGCTTCCTGGCCACCACCGCGACCACCAGCGCAGTGCAGCCCGCCCCCTGCAGGAGGAAGTAAAAATGAGTGCGTAAAATCAGGTGCACATAAAAAAGTGGTGGACAAGTCACTCCAATGTTCAGAAGACTACAACAGAGTCCATGTAGAGTCGTTAAAGACAAACCAAAGACCCCCTGGGTTCTAGATTTAACATGTGCTCAAACTGCAGGCCTTATGCAACAGCGCTAACTGTTAGCAAGGTTCCTTTTTCTTTTATTCCATTTGTTATAATTCTATTTTTTAATTAACATTTATTAAATAAAAATGTATTAAAATAGTGATGTTATACGTGACAGCTTTATTAGCTGACTTGTATTCAGAGCTTGAGCGTTAATCATAAACTTTATCTAATGTGTGTTCTGTAAGTGATGGAGGACGTGACGCAGACGCACCATGATTCCCGTCAGCAGACACACTCCTTTCCCACAGTAGGTGTGTGGCACCATGTCCCCATAACCAATGGACAGGAAGGTGATGGAGATCAACCACATCGCACCCAGGAAGTTACTCGTCACTTCCTGTTTATCGTGATATCTGAGAGAGAGAAAAAACAGAGACAAAACAACGTAACGGCTTCATTAATAAACAACAACATGGGCTCTAATTGAGAACAAATAAAAAAACCCCAGTCCTCAGTTAGACCTCTGTGAGGCGTCTGTGCTGTTTCAGTACAGAGACAGTGTCCCGCGTGTCCGGGACATTTGCGTGATGAAGACGCTGCCACATAAACCCGCGGGATTTACGGCTGACCATAAATAACCACCACATTTATGGCAAAACATTGATCATGTCACCGAATGCTGCGGATTTGCATTACTCCATAGCTTTGAGTCAGTTAGCTTCCGCGACTCTGAGCTAGCCAATCAGTCGGACAAATCCTGTTGATCTCGTTGGATTACACAGATTATCACAACACAGCTCTCTGCAGCACTTCCTCAGGATAATCTGCTCTCAATAAGTATGTAAGCGTACACAAAGCTTAACATATGGGATGTTCCAAAAGTTTTGGCACCGGTTTTTGAAACAATATACATAAAGGAACAGTTATGTAAAGGAAGGAAAAGGAAAATTTCTTTCACATTTTTTTAATACTTACTTTATGGATTTTTTTTTGTATGGCGAATCGTGTATCGCCACACTGACGCCAAAATCTCCAAAAGTTTGCAGTTCCACTATAATCCTACAGGTGGCACACACTAAACTATTCGCACACTGGCAGGTGGCACAGCGTCCTGTGTGGTTGGAGCGAATTATTTGATAAGTCTACTTAGAATTGTAGCAAAATCTGAAAAAAATTGTTTATTATATCATGATACTAACATAATCGCAATACAAATGGGACCGGCACCCAGGTGTCGTGATAATATTGTATCGGGAGCTCCCTGGTGATTCCCATCCCACCTATCCAGTTACAGAGTAATTTATAGAGTAAGTAAGTTACAGAGTTGAAGGGGCATGTAATTCATGTCCCTTCATTTTGCTAGCATGTTATAAAACTTAATCATAGCAACAAACAGAGAATCTTTAAAATGTTTTGCTTTCGCTTACCATTTTTTCTTTTTTATACTTCAATTTTATTTAAAACTAACCGTTTGCATTTTAACTCATTTGCTTATTGCCTGTGAGATCACAGCACAGAGCTGAGGATTCTTGCTAGTTGAAGGATGAGCTGTCTGTTTTCGTGAGCCGGACATACTTTCCATTACGGCTCATCTGAGAAACCCAATCACATTAGAAAGCCGATCTCCGTACGAGCTCTGAAACACACGATCGATACAGATCAGATGTTGATGTAGGAAGGAGAAGCGGGTCTGAGTAGGCTGGATAAAACACACCACCGCGTGCGTATACGCCACGTGAGTGTTAGCCGTGTGTGTTAGCTCTGTAGTCTGCGTCTGCATGGCAACTGTCTGGCATTCATTTATAGAAAATAAACTGAGCATGAAGCAGCGCGCAGTGTACGATCTGCTAGTGAGCTAATCGGATCCTGAGGCGTCAGCGATTCAGCTAACACTTTCCCCTCAGAGCTTGAAAATCGATGTAAAGTTTTCTAAAGTGTGAAAAATCCACAAATATCCATTTACTCTCAAACGCGAAGACACGCGAGCTTCTTTTGCTAGCACCTTAGCGGAGTTGAGTAGGAAATATGATGCGCATCAAATTAGTTGGCTAATACATGATAAATACATAAGCACGGATAGCTAGTACATTTGAAAAACATTATCTAAGTTTGCTAAAAAAAAAACCTCTGAACATTAGCACAGATAGCTACTATACATTATATACAAATATCTTTAGTTTTAAAATAGCACATTTTGAGAACATTACCTCAGTTAGCTAGCACACGTCTTTAGTTAGCTTGTAGGCTACACATGAAGAAGTTGAATAATACATGGTCAGAGTATTAACTTATTTTGTTAGCAACTGTTAAGCACATATGAAGTTCGAGCTAGTATAAAGTTAGGTTTTAAGATCCATCATGTTAGCTTGTGTGTGTGTGCGTGTGTGTGTGTGTGTGTGTGTGTGTGTGTGTTTGCTGACAGCAATGTGATGCTGTACAGAACGTTTATGTGTCTATTAATCAATCAGAGCGCGTCCTGCATCTCGGCCATGAATTTAACGAACGACTCATTAAGCTGAGTGCTATTAGCCGAGATTTAAAGCTGAGACAGGAGTGTTGTGATTTGGAGAAAAACGCAGAGGGAAATGCCGCTATTCCCCCTGAGCCTTACGACATGCTGAGCTAGCAGATTTAATCCCTCCAAAACATTCAGTGTGGCTAACTTTAGCCGGGAAGAGCAAAATGCTAGCTAGGATGTTGGTTTGTCTCACAGCAATGAGAATGCTACTGTAAATGATTCATTAGCATCTTAAACTGTGTTTAGAACTGATGTAATAAGGTATTAATCACTATTGTGCTAAAGGCTAAATGTTATTTGTTGCTACTTTGCTAGCATATATTATGTTAAAGCATGTTATTTAAATTAATACACAGTAAATAATTTGAACTTTGTAGGCTGTCTGGATTAAGTGTATTTGTTTATTAACTAGCATATAAACCCTCATATTACACTGTAAGTATATTAGCGTAATTAGCTATCTCATCTTAGCATTAAAGGGCACCAATTAAGCAACATTCTCTTTTTAGACACTCAGATGTCGTTAGTTCATGTACGAAAAACTGAGAAAAAAACATTTCCTGCTTAAACAAGACAATCGAACTTTCCCCTAATGTGACCTCGTACAAGAAGAGCCCCTCCCACTGACTTACTCTTATCTGGGGGGCGTGGCTCAGCAGGAGCCTTATTTACATAAGACACTGAAACAGTGCTTTTGTAGGGAGGAGTGAAACAGAGGAGAGTCTCAGGTGTGAAAAAGGACATTATCTGAGGGGTCTTTCTGCTGGGTCATTAATAAACACACACACACACACACACACACACACACACACACATGGAGCTCTGGGACCGGTGTTCACTTGTTAAAAAAATAGTCAAATGCGTGATCTTTAAGGAAGTTAATTAATGCATGAACTGGTTAATATTATGCTGCTTGGTTGGCTAGCGTTAATACTTTAAAAATGGACTCAAACATGCTTCGCTCGTATGCTAATTTCTTTCACACAAGACTGACGTTTCCACTTCAAAAGTGCCTTAAAAATAAACAACGACAACAAGGAAAAACTTAATAAACATTTCGCAGGCGAGTCGGTGTTCAGTTCATTCACAAACGTGTGTCTGTGAGGGGAAACACATCATGCGCGCTAACACACTCCCCTCAGTGTATTTCCACAGCAGCCAGCGGAATGGGATGAGATGGAGTGTGAGGAGAGCGGGAGCAGGCGGTTTGGATCATAATCTGGGGAAAAGGGAAGCGTGTGGAGATTAGCCACCAGGCTCGCCATGACCTGATTAGCTTAGCTTAGCTTAACTTCTGCACTCTCCCTCAGCCTGGGGTGTAGAGAAGCTACACAGAGTCGTCTTCACCTTCCCCCGAGATATGGGCCAAATACGTTCCCCTGGCCAGAATCGCAAGCCAGCACAGGTCAAAGGTCAAACTTAAAAAAAAAAAAAAAAAAAGAGACCTTGGAAGGGAAAAAAAACACAAAACCAGACCTGCCAACCGCCGAGAGGAATAACGCGTTACATTTCCGATATCAGCCTTTAATGTGTCTAGGGTAGAACCTTAAATGCTTGTGTGTGTGTGTGTGTGTGTGTGTGTGTGTGTGTGTGTGTGTAGAGTTTTTACGGTAACCACCATGGGAATTTCTGGACGATGGGGGCTGTTGGGACGCGTTGGCTTTATTTAAGACACAATGAAAGTTAACAAACACTTTATTTCTTTATTTCTTTCACCTGAGAGAAAACAAGTGTATTTAATGCTTTTGTAACTGTAACTACTGTAAGGTATTTTTACACGTAGCTGTAGAGATATTTCTTAAATAATTTTCCCACTATATCATCATGTACAGCGGTACCGTGGCAATTTTGCAAGAAATTTTCCAGAAATTTTCTCAGCGTACGAAACGTTTTTGCGGCGTATCTCAGTCAAGCATTTACATATTTTTGTGTTTTGTGTTTTTTTTTTTTTGCAAGTACCAAAAGTTTGGACACAACTTCTCATTCAAAGAGTTTGAATTTTTATTATGGCAAGAAAAAAGCAGCCAAGTAAAGAAAAACGAGCGGCCATCATTACTTTAAGAAATGAAGGTCAGTCAGTCGGAAAAATGGGGAAAACTTTGAAAGTGTCCCCGAGTGCAGTCACAAAAAGCGCTACAAAGAAACCGGCTGACATGCGGACCGGCCCAGGAAAGGAAGACCGAGAGTCGCCTCTGCTGCGGAGGAGAAGTTCATCCGAGTCACCAGCCTCAGAAATCGGCGGTTAACAGCAGCTCAGATCAGAGAGCAGGTCAATGGCACACAGAGTTCTAGCAGCAGACACGTCTCTAGAACAACTGTTAAGAGGAGACTGTGTGAATCAGGCCTTCATGCTAGAAGATCTGCTAGGAAACCACTGCTAAGGACAGGCAACAAGCAGAAGAGACGCGTTTGGCTAAAGAACACAAGAAAGAACACAAGAAAGAAAACTCGCTGAATGAGAAGGGGTGTCCAAACTTTTGCTCTGTACTGTAGATTGTGTAAGATTAGCACAGTTTAGTTTAGTGAACACATAGCACCATGTGACCCAAGAATGTTATCAAGAAGAAAATGGAGCCACTTTCAGTTTGGAGTTTAAAGCAGCTGATGCCAAGAGGAATCAGAAACTAAGGTTAATTGAGGTTTCATGTCTATTTATTTATTATATATTTTACTTAATTTATGTATCTTTCTAAATGTTTTGATTGTTTTTATGTGCAAAAATATGATTATAGTGTTGGTAATATTGGTAATGTTTTGGGCGGCTGGAACGGATGATCTGCAATTGTTAAAAGCACTATACAAATAAAATTGAACTGAATTGCATTTACATTATTTCCTATGGGACCTAAAGGGTTTCACAATCTCACCTTAAGAACTCGGCTCAGGAACGGATTAAACTCGTACGCCGAGGCACCGCTGTAGCTAAAAAAAAGTAGCATTTGCAGCTAAAGCTATGTGAGTGCTGTTGTAGCGGATGCTAGCTAGGTTTAGCAATGAACACATCCACATTAATGGATTTTCTTTGTTCCCGCGACAGAAAGTGAGGACGCGGGAGAATCGAGTAGAGACGAAAGCACTGGCTGCGAAACATAATAAATGTGAGATGGGGAAGGGGGCGGAGCTTCCAATTGAACTATGTTGGAAACTGTGAATTCATTTATTACTTCACTCCTCTGCTAACATTTAAATGCAGAGCTCCTACACAAAGTGCACTAAAGTTGGCAGGTCTGCAAGACCATGAGGATGAAGACAGCCATGTTCACCACACATGGTGTCTGAGGCCTCGTCCACACACACGGATATTTTTGAAAAGGTAGTTTTTTTTTCTCCCGTCCACACAAAACACTGTTATGTGTCCTGTTTAGATTGTTTTTTTTTTTGTTTTTTTTTCATGCATATGTTTTTGAAAAACGCTTTGTGTGTGTTTTGTGTGCACGTGCCACACCTCCGTTTATCACACTTATTGACCATCACTTTGTCACTTTGTGGTTTTGTTACATGTGATAACGTGTCTGCAGTTTCACTTTTTGCTTAGAATTGAGATGATTTTTGTGAATCCTGAATCCACTGAAGAAATCCCACAGCACGCTGTAGTTTTACATAAAAGCAGTAGTTTAACATCCTCGTGATTTGATTGTATTTCTCTGTCTCTGACACTCAATACACAGCTCTTAACATTATTCTCAATGTAACTGACAGAACACTACTGCCACCTACTGGCGTGGAGAGCTTATGCGAGCTTTTACAAACCACATGTGCAATTTTGTGTCAAAATAAACACACTATTCTTGTGGAAGGTTTTTTTTTTTTTTTTTACAAAAAAGATTCAATTTAAAACTAAATTTTAAAAAATAGCCATATGATTGTGGACGAGGCCTGAGAAAGTGAAAATCCCAAAACCGTACCAGTGACACGTAATGTGGAGATCGTTTGCAGCTCTGCACATGAGCGCTGATAAAAGTGAAGGATAAAAATGATTCGTTTTAAGAGTTTGGGATCTCCAGTGTGTCAGCAATGCAGTGCACCAGGGGACGAATGCATGATTGCTGATCTACAGAATCCAGACAAAGCTTGATAACGTCATGGGCCAACCAAAGGACAGGCACTGATTTTTTTTTTTTTTCCACTGATGACAAAAAAATGAAACAAAAACAAAACCAAAAACCAACATAGACTCACTTTGGACCCCTATCCAGCAGCGATGTAGGGTGGGGGTGGGAGGAGGGAGGAGGGAGGGGCAAAAAACACAACAATGAACAATGTGAACAGTAAAGTACCAATAGGAAGACGCACGACGAGTTGTTGCTGTTTTCTTTTGTTTGTTTGTTTTGTTTTTTTCCCCCCTCCATGTGCTGATTCTCACCTTTCACACACTCGCACCGTCCAGGCGGCGATGATCCATGAGGAGATGCTGAAGACGAGCAACACGGTGCCAGGGCAGATGGTCATGAGAGTCTTCATGACAAAGCGCGTGTTGAAGTTGATCTTGTTGAGGGCGCCGATGCTGCGCGACGAAGCGTCCGTGAACAGTTTGCTGTGCAGCAGCATAACACGGCCGATTAAATAGAGGCGCAGGAACATGGGGATGGACAGGATGATGTCCACGTCGGCGTCTGCCACAGAGGGCGTGTACGTGAACGCCAACCGCGCCGTCCACGTGAAAACGTACTGTCCTGGGATTGGGTGAATGGCGCACACCAGAAGCTCCAGCACGATGAACAGAATGCGTTCGTAAGTCATGGCTATCCGCCAGTCGTCCGCTCCATTGTCCACCATAAAAAGCTGCAACAAAAACAATAAAGTCAAAAGCTTTCTGACACTGGGATATTTTCGGTAGCAAGTTTTAAACTCTTCTAATCATTATCATTAATGATTATTATCATTATCATTATCTCTCAGATTAGCCATTAGCTAGTCTCTATTAGCTTAAAAAATATTAGCATTAAGTTATCTGTCCTGGCTGCATACAACTGCAGTATAGTAAGAAATGCATTATAATGAAACTTCTATCTATTCTTTTATTAATTATTCATTTATTTTGTTTTGTATATATTTTGGTAATACTTAAAAGCATTAGGATTTTGCACAAGAGCCAGCAGTGTCATCTATTAAGCCGCGCCCGTCTCTCTAATTGCCGTCAGAGCTGAGTCGGCTACTTACCTGAATTTCTCGTGCATGATACATAATAATCAGACCGAGGAGGATTAGAGTGGAAAGGCTGATAAGGCATTTCAGTGCAAATGAATATGAGGATTCCTGCAAAAAAAACACAAAAGAAAAATCATGTTTTTTAAATTCTTTTAAGTAGAGAACAGGCTGCATTCATGTGTAACACCAACAATAAACACTCCTGTTAAACACATTACTGTTATTGGACTTTCGCCTCTGAACACCTCATCTCACTAATCAGAAGACAATCCTGTGAGAGTGTGGATACAAGAGTGCAGTGTGTTACAGTACTGCAGTGGGACGAGTAATATTGTCATATAGACACGCGTGTGTGCAATAATGCACAGCATATACTGCAGCAACAGAATTATTACAGTGTGTTTCAGTGACATTGCACTGACACAATAACATAAAGATGTGTAAGCGTAGTACAGTACAATGTAACAAATATTTCTGCAGTATGTAGGTTTTATAGCAATGCATAACACCTGACGTAGTATGGCACGGTGCATTAATAGTGCGGAAACTGTAATACAGCAGAGTGTATGAGTAGTTCCGCAGGGTTAAGGATGGTATATCACAGTAACACTTCAGAGAGTAACAGCAGTCATGTGGAGAGTAACAGTGGTACTGGAGAGTGTAAAATTAATAAAGCAGAACTTAAAAGTAGTACATCAGAATTTAACACTAATACTTCACTGTAACTGTAATACCACAGAGTTTAACTGTGGTACAACAAAGTGTAACAGTAGTACAGTAGTACTCTTATACAGTATGACAGTAGTACCACAGTGTAAAACCAGAGTATTGCAATGTCACAGGGTTATGGATGGCATATCACAGTAGTACTGCAGAGTAGAACATTAATACTTTAAATTGTAACAGTAGTACTGCAGAGGGGAACAGTACTGCTTCGGAGTGTAGAATGAGTACTGTAGAGTAGAACATTAACAATGCAGAGTTTAACAGTAGCACTGTCATGGGGTTATGGATGGCTTATCACAGTAGTACTGCAGAATGTAACAATTATGCTGCAGAGTGTAACATAAATACTGTAGAGTATAACAGTAGAAATACTGTTACACTTTACAGTATTAATGTTATAGTCTGCAGTATAAATGTAACAGTATGTAACAGTAATGTAACAGTAATACTGCAGAATGTAACAGTAATACTGCAGAATGTAACAGTAATACTGCAGAGTGCAACATTAATACTGCAGAGTGTAACAGTTATACTGTAGAGTTTAACAGTAATACTGCAGAGTGTAACATAAATACTGCAG
Source organism: Clarias magur (assembly GCA_013621035.1). NCBI lineage: Eukaryota > Metazoa > Chordata > Actinopteri > Siluriformes > Clariidae > Clarias > Clarias magur. Next base: position 77,373 of record QNUK01000916.1, on the reverse strand, counting down.
AATGTAACAGTAATACTGCAGAGTGTAACATAAATACTGCAGAATGTAACAGTAATACTGCAGAGTGTAACAGTTATAGGGTAGAGTGTAACATCAATAGTGCAGAGTGTAACATCAACACTGCAGAGGGTAACATAAATACTGCAGAATGTAACAGTAATACTGCAGAGTGTAACATAAATACTGCAAAGTGTAACAGTAATAATGCAGAGTGTAACATAAATACTGCAGAATGTAACAGTAATACTGCAGAGTGTAACATAAATACTGCAAAGTGTAACAGTAATACTGCAGAGTGTAACATAAATACTGCAGAATGTAACAGTAATACTGCAGAGTGTAACATAAATACTGCAGAATGTAACAGTAATACTGCAGAGTGTAACATAAATACTGCAGAATGTAACAGTAATACTGCAGAGTGTAACATAAATACTGCAGAATGTAACAGTAATACTGCAGAGTGTAACATAAATACTGCAAAGTGTAACAGTAATACTGCAGAGTGTAACATAAATACTGCAGAATGTAACAGTAATACTGCAGAATGTAACAGTAATACTGCAGAGTGCAACATTAATACTGCAGAGTGTAACAGTTATACTGTAGAGTTTAACAGTAATACTGCAGAGTGTAACATAAATACTGCAGAATGTAACAGTAATACTGCAGAGTGTAACATAAATACTGCAGAATGTAACAGTAATACTGCAGAGTGTAACAGTTATAGGGTAGAGTGTAACATCAATAGTGCAGAGTGTAACATCAACACTGCAGAGGGTAACATAAATACTGCAGAATGTAACAGTAATACTGCAGAGTGTAACATAAATACTGCAAAGTGTAACAGTAATAATGCAGAGTGTAACATAAATACTGCAGAATGTAACAGTAATACTGCAGAGTGTAACATAAATACTGCAAAGTGTAACAGTAATACTGCAGAGTGTAACATAAATACTGCAGAATGTAACAGTAATACTGCAGAGTGTAACATAAATACTGCAGAATGTAACAGTTATACTGCAGAGTGTAACATAAATACTGCAAAGTGTAACAGTAATACTGCAGAGTGTAACATAAATACTGCAGAATGTAACAGTAATACTGCAGAGTGTAACATAAATACTGCAAAGTGTAACAGTAATACTGCAGAGTGTAACATAAATACTGCAGAATGTAACAGTAATACTGCAGAGTGTAACATAAATACTGCAAATAACAGTAATACTGCAGAGTGTAACATAAATAAGTGTAACAGTAATACTGCAGAGTGTAACATAAATACTGCAGAATGTAACAGTAATACTGCAGAGTGTAACATAAATACTGCAAAGTGTAACAGTAATACTGCAGAGTGTAACATAAATACTGCAGAATGTAACAGTAATACTGCAGAGTGTGACATAAATACTGCAAAGTGTAACAGTAATACTGCAGAGTGTAACATAAATACTGCAGAATGTAACAGTAATACTGCAGAGTCTAACATAAATACTGCAAAGTGTAACAGTAATACTGCAGAGTGTAACATAAATACTGCAGAATGTAACAGTAATACTGCAGAGTGTAACATAAATACTGCAAAGTGTAACAGTAATACTGCAGAGTGTAACATAAATACTGCAGAATGTAACAGTTATACTGCAGAGTGTAACATCAATACTGCAGAGTGTAACATCAATACTGCAGAATGTAACAGTTATAGGGTAGAGTGTAACATCAATAGTGCAGAGTGTAACATCAATACTGCAGAGTGTAACATGAATACTGCAGAATGTAACAGTAATACTGCAGAGTGTAACATAAATACTGCAGAGTGTAACAGTAATACTGCAGATTGTAACATCAATTCTGCAGAATGTAACAGTAATACTGCAGAATGTAACAGTAATACTGCAGAGTGTAACATAAATACTGTAGAGTGTAACAGTAATACTGCAGAGTGTAACATCAATACTGCAGAGTGTAACATCAATACTGCAGAATGTAACAGTAATACTGCAGAGTGTGACATTAATACTGCAGAATGTAACATAAATACTGCAGAATGTAACAGTAATACTGCAGAGTGTAACATCAATACTGCAGAATGTAACATAAATACTGCAGAGTGTAACAGTTATACTGCAGAATGTAACATAAATACTGCAGAATGTAACAGTAATACTGCAGAATGTAACAGTAATACTGCAGAGTGTAACATCAATACTGCAGAATGTAACAGTTATACTGCAGAGTGTAACATAAATACTGCAGAGTGTAACATAAATACTGCAGAGTGTAACATAAAGACTGCAGAATGTAACAGTTATACTGCAGAGTGTAACAATACAGAGTGTAACAGTACAGAGTGTAACAGTGCAGAGTGTAACGGTGCAGAGTGTAACGGTGGAGAGTGTAACGGTGCAGAGTGTAACGGTGCAGAGTGTAACGGTGCAGAGTGTAACGGTACAGAGTGTAACGGTGCAGAGTGTAACGGTGCAGAGTGTAACGGTGCAGAGTGTAACGGTGGAGAGTGTAACGGTACAGAGTGTAACGGTGGAGAGTGTAACGGTGCAGAGTGTAACGGTGCAGAGTGTAACGGTGCAGAGTGTAACGGTGGAGAGTGTAACGGTAAAGAGTGTAACGGTGCAGAGTGTAACGGTGGAGAGTGTAACGGTGCAGAGTGTAACGGTGCAGAGTGTAACGGTGCAGAGTGTAACTGTGCAGAGTGTAACGGTGCAGAGTGTAACGGTGCAGAGTGTAACGGTGCAGAGTGTAACGGTGGAGAGTGTAACGGTGCAGAGTGTAACGGTGCAGAGTGTAACGGTGGCAGAGTGTAACGGTGCAGAGTGTAACGGTGCAGAGTGTAACGGTGCAGAGTGTAACGGTGCAGAGTGTAACGGTGCAGAGTGTAACGGTGCAGAGTGTAACGGTGCAGAGTGTAACGGTACAGAGTGTAACGGTGCAGAGTGTAACGGTGCAGAGTGTAACGGTGCAGAGTGTAACGGTGCAGAGTGTAACGGTGCAGAGTGTAACGGTGCAGAGTGTAACGGTAAAGAGTGTAACGGTGCAGAGTGTAACGGTGCAGAGTGTAACGGTGAAGAGTGTAACGGTAAAGAGTGTAACGGTGCAGAGTGTAACGGTGCAGAGTGTAACGGTGCAGAGTGTAACGGTGCAGAGTGTAACGGTGGAGAGTGTAACGGTGCAGAGTGTAACGGTGGAGAGTGTAACGGTAAAGAGTGTAACGGTGCAGAGTGTAACGGTGGAGAGTGTAACGGTGCAGAGTGTAACGGTGCAGAGTGTAACGGTGCAGAGTGTAACAGTACAGAGTGTAACAGAGTGTAACGGTGCAGAGTGTAACGGTGCAGAGTGTAACAGTACAGAGTGTAACGGTGCAGAGTGTAACGGTGCAGAGTGTAACGGTGCAGAGTGTAACGGTGCAGAGTGTAACGGTGCAGAGTGTAACGGTGGAGAGTGTAACAGTACAGAGTGTAACGGTGCAGAGTGTAACGGTGCAGAGTGTAACGGTACAGAGTGTAACGGTGCAGAGTGTAACGGTGCAGAGTGTAACGGTGCAGAGTGTAACGGTACAGAGTGTAACGGTGCAGAGTGTAACGGTGCAGAGTGTAACGGTGGAGAGTGTAACAGTACAGAGTGTAACGGTGGAGAGTGTAACGGTGCAGAGTGTAACGGTGCAGAGTGTAACAGTACAGAGTGTAACAGTACAGAGTGTAACGGTACAGAGTGTAACAGTACAGAGTGTAACGGTGCAGAGTGTAACGGTGGAGAGTGTAACGGTGCAGAGTGTAACGGTGGAGAGTGTAACAGTACAGAGTGTAACGGTGCAGAGTGTAACGGTGCAGAGTGTAACGGTGCAGAGTGTAACGGTGCAGAGTGTAACGGTGGAGAGTGTAACGGTGCAGAGTGTAACGGTGCAGAGTGTAACGGTGCAGAGTGTAACTGTGCAGAGTGTAACGGTGCAGAGTCGAACAGTACACAGTCGTAACAGTACAGAGGTAACGGGCAGAGTGTAACGGTGCCAGAAGTCGTAACGGTACAGAGTGTAACGGTGCAGAGTGTAACGGTGCAGAGTGTAACGGTGCAGAGTGTAACGGTGGAGAGTGTAACGGTGCAGAGTGTAACGGTGCAGAGTGTAACGGTGCAGAGTGTAACGGTGCAGAGTGTAACAGAGTGTAACGGTGCAGAGTGTAACGGTGCAGAGTGTAACAGAGTGTGCAGAGTGTAACGGTGCAGAGTGTAACGGTGCAGAGTGTAACGGTGCAGAGTGTAACGGTGCAGAGTGTAACGGTGCAGAGTGTAACGGTGCAGAGTGTAACGGTGCAGAGTGTAACGGTGCAGAGTGTAACGGTGCAGAGTGTAACGGTGCAGAGTGTAACGGTGCAGAGTGTAACAGTACAGAGTGTAACGGTGCAGAGTGTAACGGTGCAGAGTGTAACGGTGCAGAGTGTGACAGTAGTGCTAGAATAAAGCGGTTTATTTACTATAAGGTATTAAATCTGTTAAAAAGGAATGAACCCACTTTGGTTACGCATGCCGCACTCAGTGTCAGTGTGTACCAGACACAATGCATGAACAGAGTATTCTCTCGAGCTGACCTGCTCTCAGGTGACATTCCTCTCTAATAGCATCAGTGGAAATGAATGTCATTGAAGCTATCTGACCGTGCCAGCTTAACAACAACAACACACTCTCTCTCTCTCTCCACTAAGAGACACTCCCACATTACGCAAAACGTCTGCAGTCAGCCTCCTGAAGCACAACACTACAGGGAAAGGAAAAATACTGACCTGCTGGAGGAAACTGAAATGCACTGACCGGATGTTGACCAATAAACGCTAAAGCATCTGGTTTGTATTGTCCGTTTCTTTCCCTATTCCTTTTCTCCTTTGTCACTCAATTCCTCCTCTAGCCGGTATTATTCCTCTTCTGCCCTTAACTGCATCATTGTATTTCTTTGTTTCTGAATATCAAAGAAGACTCGGCGAGGGTTTCCGAGGGGATTATTGGCTCATTTTTAAATAATGCCTTTTTTTTAGCTGAGTAAAACCTCACGTTACTTTTTAATAGGCGATCAAATTAAAGCAGCTTTCGGAAGTGCACTCAGATTCGCATCCGTCATCGGAGACTCCAGACCTCGGCGTGAGTGATTGATTAAATCAGAGCTGGATGCTCGGGATGGTGGCGTTCTTAAATTCAGCTCTACTCTCACTCCTTTATCGTGCCGGACGAGAGCAGGCTGAGAGGACTCGCTCTTAATTATAGTCTCGCTCAATTATTTAAGAGAAGTTAACAAGCTCGTCTGCGTCAGGAGCCAAACAGGAGAAGTGCCTCGTCCTCCGCGGCCACTGAAACTCGTGGATCTGCTGTGGACCTGCCGGTGGTCAATAGCCAGACTTACTCTACTGTATATCTTTAGTGAAGTAGGAGTCTCGCTGCAGCGCTTATATACATTTACTTTAAACTATGCTGTTCATTTTGTTCCTCAAATGTTCTTTGTCTTTCCTAATGTTACATTTGAAGTATCTTATTCCTGTTTATCTAAAATGTTAAACAAAGAATTTGAGGATTATGTAGAGAAATAATTGATGGGACAAATAAACAACAACAACAACAACAACAACAACACAATAGATGATAAAGAAAGAAACGATACACAGGGAAAAGAAACAATTAAAAAGAATAAAATGCAAAGAGGAATAAAGGAACACAGCAAACAGATACAAAGGAAGAAAATGAATAATTAGAAATAATGATGGGAAAGTGGAAAAGCAGGTATAAGGGAAAGATTAAAACATCATGCTCGCTCTGGGACTCTAAAATAAGTTACTTTTTAAGAAAGCACAGTTTAAAAAAACGAATATTGGAGTATATTTATTTAGGATTTTTTCACGAACAACTCCAGACATATTGTGACTTCATTTTATCTCCACTTGACGTTGCTGAGTCTCGACCTGAGCGACTGACGCGACCCCAGATCACAACACTGTCTCCAGAGGCTCGTACAGTGGACGCTATGCATGATGGGAGCATCGCTTCATTACACCCTGACACGCCCATCACTCTGGAACAGACTCCGTCTGGACTCACATCACTTCAACGTCCAGTCTTTACACTCCCTTATAAACTGAAGACTTTTTCCTGATGCGTCTCACTAACACGTGGTTTTCTTACAGACACACAGCTGTTTAGTCCCAGTCCCCTGCACTGTGTGTGTGTGTGTGTGTGTGTGTGTGTGGAAAGGGGAACTTTGGTTTTTACTGTTGAGTTTTTAATCGTGTGACTTCAGCAGGTGTTTCAGCGATCTCCCATCGCTCTCATTCAGGACTCTTTTCTGGCCGCATGTCTCCTGTGAAGCTGATCCTGTTCTTCCAGGGTTTAATACTGAGTCAGACAGTTCTACACAGTTCCACTCATTTCAGCTTTAGGTCCTCAGGTGTTTCTTTTCCGGATACGGTGCAATAATTCGACCCTTCTATAACAGCGGCAGTTTTTTGTACATCACAGTTAGTAACGATTCAGGCAACATATTGATCCAAAAAGCAAGCTTTTGAACAGGAATCATTTTTGTCATTTTTTAAGGCCTGGCTGATGGAGAGATCGCCGTCTTCCTGCGCTCCTTTCACACTGAGTCTTCTGCAAAGCGAAAGAGCATCAAAGTCGGTCCATCCCAGAGAGCAGAAATGTTTTTACTGGCCCTATTGATTTATTTAGACATTTAAGACATCCCATATTACCCAAGTGGATTAATTGGATAACAGTAATCTATATTTACTGCTTTACTCAGAGGTTTAAAGGAGTCCCTTGACAATGTTTATCTGAACGCTGTCAGCATCGCATCACGAATGTGAAGCTGGGGGGGAGTTTTCCAGCCAACGACTTAGGAAATGTTAAGTAAATTTCAAGTTGGCAAATATTCAGAACATTAGTGACACAATGTAAAGTTTACTCTCTATTTTTTTTCCTTTTCAGGTTTGTATGTACTTTACACGACAATAATAAAAGTTGAATCTAATCAATTCAAGACACTGTGTTATACTGTACATTTTTCACTGCTGTTCATCACAGAGCACATACACGCAAAGTTTTATTACAAGTTTATACTGAAATTAGTTCAGTCTTCACTTTTGCAGCATTCTTCAACTAATTGGAGGTTTTTAGAAAAATGTTTTTTTTAATTTTTTATACAAAAAACAGACTAAATGCTAGCTCTAGCAACGGGAAGCTACCACCCTTCAACTTTTCCACTGTAATGAGCAACATGCAATATATGCATCTGACCACATCGCCCCAAATGTCCAACAGGTGATACTAATCTCAGTTTGTGGAAGAATAATGCCAAAAGCCAAAGTCGGCCATTCACTCTGAACAAAGCAACATACCATACGATAGCACTACACGTCTACTATACAATAACACTACACGCCTATACTAGACAATGACACTACAGGCCTATACTATACGAGAACACTACACATCTATACTATATAAAACTACACGTCTATACTATATGATAACACTACACGTCTATACTATACAATAACACTACACGCCTATACTATACGATAACACTACACATCTATACTATATGAGAACACTACACGTCTATACTATACGATGACACTACACGTCTATACTATACAATAACACTACACGCCTATACTATACGATAACACTACACATCTATACTATATGAGAACACTACACGTCTATACTATACAATAACACTACACGTCTATACTATACGATGACACTACACGTCTATACTATACGATAACACTACACATCTATACTATATGATAACACTACACGTCTATACTATACGATAACACTACACGTCTATACTATACGATGACACTACACATCTATACTATACGATAACACTACACGTCTATACTATTCGATGACACTACACGTCTATACTATACGATAACACTACACGTCTATACTATACTATAACACTACACGTCTATACTATACGATAACACTACACGTCTATAATATACGATGACACTACACGTCTACTATATGATAACACTACACGTCTATACTATACGATGACACTACACATCTATACTATACGATAACACTACACGTCTATACTATTCGATGACACTACACGTCTATACTATACGATAACACTACACGTCTATACTATACTATAACACTACACGTCTATACTATACGATAACACTACACGTCTATAATATACGATGACACTACACGTCTACTATATGATAACACTACACGTCTATACTATACGATGACACTACACGTCTATACTATACGATAACACTACACGTCTATACTATACGATGACACTACACGTCTATACTATACGATAACACTACACGTCTATACTATACGATAACACTACACGTCTATACTATACGATAACACTACACGTCTATACTATATAACACTACACGTCTATACTATACACGTCTATAACTATACTAACACACGTCTATACTATACGATAACACTACACGTCTATAATATACGATGACACTACACGTCTATACTATAGGAGAACACTACACGCCTATACTATACGATGACACTACACGTCTACTGTGTGATAACACTACACGTCTATACTATATGATAACACTACATGTCTATACTATATAAAACTACACGTCTATACTATACGATAACACTACACGTCTATACTATACGATGACACTACACGTCTATACTATATGATAACACTACACGTCTATACTATATGATAACACTACACGTCTATACTAGACGATAACAGTACACGTCTATACTAGACGATAACACTACACGTCTATACTATAACACTACACGTCTATACTATACTATAACACTACACGTCTATACTATACTATATAAAACTACACGTCTATACTATATGATAACACTACACGTCTATACTATACGAGAACACTACACATCTATACTATATAAAACTACACGTCTATACTATATGATAACACTACACGTCTATACTATACTATAACACTACACGTCTATACTATACTATATAAAACTACACGTCTATACTATATGATAACACTACACGTCTATACTATACGAGAACACTACACATCTATACTATATAAAACTACACGTCTATACTATATGATAACACTACACGTCTATACTATACGAGAACACTACACGTCTATACTATATAAAAAAACACGTCTATACTATACGATAACACTACATGCCTATACTATACGATAACACTACACATCTATACTATATAAAACAACACGTCTATACTATAGGATAACACTACACGTCTACTGTGTGATAACACTACATGCCTATACTATACGATAACACTACACGTCTGTAGTATACGATAACACTACACGTCTATACTATACGAGAACACTACACATCTATACTATATAACACTACACGTCTGTAGTATACGATAACACTACACGTCTATACTAGACGATAACACTACACGTCTATAGTATACTATAACACTACACGTCTATACTATAACACTACACGTCTATACTATACTATAACACTACACATCTATACTATATAAAACTACACGCCTAAACTACACGAGAACACTACAATAACACAACACATCTATACTATACGATAACACTACATATCTTTGGAATCACCTAAAAATGGCCCTCTACATATTTACCAGGGTTTACAGTTTGGCTGTAAAGGGTCAGTAGTCCTACAGGAACTGGTTGCCATAGCGATGTCTCGTAAGTCAACCTAATGGCAACAGTTGACCTCAACAGTTCTGGACAGTTAATTATATGATTACCAGAGATCGTTAATTGTTAATCTAGAGCAGAGCAAAATCAATATTATACCTTAGAAGCAAGCCTCGCTCAATCATTGCTCAAACCTCGCTCAAGCCTCACTCGATCCTCGCCCAGACCTTGCTCAAAAACTTGTCCAAACCTCACTCAAACATCGTTTAAACCTCACGCACGCCTCGCTCACGTTTCGGTGAAACCTTGCTCAAACCTTAATCATGCCTTATTCAAACCTCAATCAAGCCTTACTCAAGCCTAACACAGGCAGAAAAGTCATCATCAGATCCAGGCTAAACCCACTTTACCACACAGAGCCTGGCATTTCTCTTCTCTTCATATGTTTTACACCATTATTTAAATGCTCATAAAAAACAGGTGTGTGTGTATGTGTGCGTTTCACACGGCTGCTCACCTTTGTGTAAACCCCCCATGAAAGCTCCGTCTCCGTCACCATGACAACAATACCAAACATGCCAAAGATGAGGGCGTAGTCACTGAGGCGTTTCCGCTTTTCAAACAGTGCCCTCCGATGGCCGAGCTTGTAGCCAATGTCCTTGTTCCTTTTGTGCGGTGCGTTGCCGGCATCCTCGCGCAGCGGCTTGCCAGGCTCGTCGCCGTTGCCCTTTGACACCACGACCTCGAGTCCGGAGGTGTGGAGCGTCTGCAGCGGCTGCGTCTCCGAGTCCAGATCGGCCAGGTTCCTGCTGCCCAGCGGTCTCACCACGCCGCCATTGTACTTGCAGCTGTTCATGGCTATCTGAGGGACCGTGGGGCCGCTGGGCGACAGCGAAGAGCGCGACCAAGCATGGCTCAGCCTGCCGCCATCCGCACTCACCTGGCACACAAACACACGGGGTTAGAAACTCGTACAAACAAAACCGTGCAGAATTAAACAAACATGGACGCTCTTGGAGAAGACGAGTCAGATTTAAATGTCTGTGAAGAGTTTAAATTTAGGACTGCTCTTATTGGTGAGATTATGAAGGTTTCCAGGCAAAATGGGACAAAGTTTCGAGAGTGAGTCACTTAGAGACACTTCTAAACGAGGGTCCTGAGACAGACTTCATAGATTGTGAGATCTGACTCCGGGTGCATGAACGTCCTCAGGTTTCAGTTATTAAAAGGTGGAAAGGATAAAACACACAGAAACAGGTACAGAAACATGTTGAACAGTAGAGTTTGTATCTGTAGTGTTTAAAATGCACCAAATAAAATCTGAATCTAAATGAACGCAAATGTTGAAAAAGAGAAATGTAATTTTTGCACTTGAAAGCTAAATGATTTAGTGACCTTTCATGATTGTTCAGGATGGACTGGATGTGTCTGAGGTCTCTCACTAGCACACGCGGGATAACGATTAGCGTTAACATGCTGCGGCTTCGAGAGCTCCGCCACGTCCTGCTTCAGCGCCTTGTAAATTATCGATCTTTTTATTTATTGTAGGTCTTCTGTAGTTATCTCCTGATACTCTGATATCAGAATCTGTCAAGTCAACAGACACTTAGGCTAATTAGCTAGCTCAGAATGAGGACTAGCCAGTAAACTGTCGCCAGTGAGATCAACCTAAATAAAACATTCGTCTCTTGCAACAAATATGAATATTACTACATTATTACCATTAAATACAAAAATACAGTGAATGTTAAGGCAGGGAACCTTAGTGAAAGCTTCCGCTAGTCAGGATCGATATGCTAGCTAGCTACAGAACAGAAATTTTAACCCAGGTTCAGGAGAAATGACACACAGATATTATAAAACTTATCATAAAACACACAATGTGATTAGCAGTGTTTTATCATAGAGCAATGTAATAAACATCTATGAACTGGAATTATTTTCATTCATAAAACACCAACAAGGAGAAAAATTGAATAATTAAAACAGTGAAATTTCAATATCATGTTTTTATGTCACTTACATTCAAAAATGCATTTTAATATGTTAAAAAACAGCACATTAAATAGAATCAAATGAAATATACATATTAATGCATATTGTAAATATACATATAAAAACACTTGAAAATCTGGAACAGTTGATGTCTGTGGCCTGAAAACACAGCGCTCTCTTTTATAAACCTCTTTCTATTCAAAAGCAGAAATCTCAGGTTATGGACGGCCTGTGCTCGTTATCTGTCACATGTTTATCTTACTAATTGGATGGAAATTCCTGGAATGTTAATTATTGCTGTAGATTCCATATTGAAAATGACGAAACCCTGTTTTTATATAAACTCCAGGGCCTCGTATTCACAAAGCTTCTTAGGCCTAAAAGTCGCTCCTAGTGACAAAATTCTAAGAAAAATCTTAGAATTAGGGCATTTTCTTAGAATTTCCCCTTAAATTTAGGACTAAATCTTAGGAAAGATAAAAAAGATCCAAAAAACATCTTAGGCCTAAAAACAGCTCCTAAGGTAAAAATAGTTAAGAGTAGAGACGAGGATGTTTAAGAGGCTTAAGAGTTTCTCTAGCAGAGGACAAAATGGCGGAAAGAAGAAATATTCTCCAAACACTGAACATAAAGCTAAAAGTAAACGCTGCTCTTCTGTCTAATCTGGTTTTCTTGTTGTTTTTACTTCCTTCCATCTCTCTTGGATTGTTGGCTGATCATGTAAACTGGTAAAAGCTGAGACATTTTGCTCCCATCAATCTGAAATGGATCACAAGTAATAAAATCAGTTTAGTAAATAAATGTAAGAACTTAAATATAGTAACGAATGTGTGGAAACTGGTTGTTTCAAAAGTCGACACATTTTCAACATTTAGCTGTTTAATTATCTTTAAGACATTTCGCCTAGAAAGTTTGTATAAAGTAGCCTGTAGTCATGATGATACAATTTCTTCATATACACACGTGGACAAAATTGTTGGTACCCTTCGGTCAATGAAAGAAAAACTCACAATGGTCACATAAAAAACTTTAATCTGACAAAAGTAATATTTTTAAAAATTCTATGAATTGCTTTTCAACCATGCTTCAACAGAATTATTTAAAAAAATAAACTCATGGAACAGGCCTGGACAAAAACGATGGTACCCCTGGAAAATCCTGAAAATAATGTGACCAAAGGGACATGTTAATTCAAGGTGTGTCCACTAATTATCATCACAGGTGTCTACAATCTTGTAATCAGTCAGTGGGCCTATATATAGGGCTCCAGGTCGTCACTGTGTTGTTTGGTGACATGGTATGTACCACACTCAACATGGACCAGAGGAAGCGAAGGAAAGAGTTGTCTCAGGAGATTCGAAAGACAATTATAGACAAGCATGTTAAAGGTAAAGGCTATAAGACCATTTCCAAGCAGCGAGATGTTCCTGTGACTACAGTTGCACATATTATTCAGAAATTTAAGATCCATGGGACTGTAGCCAACCTCCCTGGACGTGGACGCACGAGGAAAATTCATGACAAATCAAAGAGACGGATAATCCCAATGGTAACAAAAGAGCCCAGAAAGACTTCTAAAGAGATCCAAGGTGAACTTCATGCTCAAGGAACATCAGTGTCAGATCGCACCATCCGTCGTTGTTTCAGCCAAAGTGGACTACATGGGAGACGACCAAGGAGGACACCATTGTTGAAAACAAATCATAAAAAAGCCAGACTGGAATATGCCAAACTACATGTTGACAAGCCACAAAGCTTCTGGGAGAATGTCCTATGGACAGATGAGACAAAAATGGAACTTTTTGCCAAGGCACATCAGCTCTATGTTCACAGACGGAAAAATGAAGCATATGAAGAAAAGAACACTGTCCCTACTGTGAAACATGGAGGAGGCTCTGTTATGTTCTGGGGCTGCTTTGCTGCATCTGGCACAGGGTGTCTTGAATCTGTGCAGGGTACAATGAAATCTCAAGACTATCAAGGGATTCTAGAGAAATGTGCTGGCCAGTGTCAGAAAGCTGGGTCTCAGTCGCAGGTCATGGGTCTTGCAACAGGACAATGAGCCAAAACACACAGCTAAAAACACCCAAGAATGGCTAAGAGGAAAACATTGGACTATTCTAAAGTGGCCTTCTATGAGCCCTGACCTCAATCCTATTGAGCATCTTTGGAAGGAGCTGAAACATGCTGTGTGGAAAAGGCACCCTTCAAACCGGAAACAACTGGAGCAGCTTGCTCATGAGGAGTGGCCCAAAATACCTGCAGAGAGGTGCAGAAGTCTCAGTGACAGTTACAGGAATCGTTTGATTGCAGTGATTTGCCTCAAAAGGTTGTGCAACAAACTATTAAGTTAGGGGTGCCATCATTTTTGTCCAGGCCTGTTCCATGAGTTCATTTTTTTATAATTCCGTTGAAGCATGGTTGAAAAGCAATGTCTGACTTTCATTGGTTAACATTCATAGAATTCTTATTTATTATTACTTTTGTCAGATTAAAGTTATTTCTGTGACCATTGTGAGTTTTTCTTTCATTGAGGGTACCAACAATTTTGTCCACGTGTGTACAAAAATGATGATTCACTGTTTGTTCTATTATCATGTGTTCTGTCTTCACAAAGAGTGCATTTCAAAACCTTTACAGAGGTCAGAGGTTATTTTTTTTATTAACCAATCACAGTCCTTGAATTGCTGCATCATCCAGGGTCGACCACGCCCCCTCACTAAGATAAAAGTTTTTCTACTTTCCTTACTCAGAGTCGCTCGAAGAAGTTTCCTAAATCACTTTTAGTCTAGGACTCCCAGCTAGGACTTTTTAGGCTAATTTAGGAGCTCTCTGAGAGAATTCTAAGAAGCTTTGTGAATACGGGCCCTGGTGCTTTCATGGTTAAACTGTAAAGAAAAGCTTCAGGAACAATCTGTTCTCGCTGCAGAGCTTCTTCACTCAGTGTGAGATAAATATTTAAACTCCAACAACATTTAAATGCTCGATTGTTTTCATTGTATAACTTACACAGACAGGGACGTCGTTAATCCCAAGGTCATTTAGAGGTCATTTTTCTTAAGCAGTAATAAGTCAAAACATCTGGAGGGGACAAGAACACACACTCACACACACACACACACACACACACACACACACACACACACACACACACACCAGCACATCATTCCACACCTCTGGAGTTCTCTGATTGTCATGTGACATTAACGAGCTTCATCGCATCGGAGGTGTGAATCTCACTCGCTGAAATTCCCCAGCACGCGCTGGAACGGATGATGAATCTCAGAGACGATCAGACAATAAGCTCCGCCTCCTGCACTCATCTGACTGAGGTTTTATTTCAGGAACATTTTTCTTTTTGGCTGCTGAAGTCATCTGCGGTGAACGAGGCCGAGCCAAACGCGATCCATTACAAGCAGAATCTTTAGCAAATTACTCTCTTCTTTTTTTTTTTTTAATGCAGGCAGGAAGACGAGAAACAGAGAGACAAAGACAGAAGACTGATCTCAAAACAGCAAAAGTACCAGGAACATAAAACTAAACAAAGGACGTATCGATTTAATACACTGATGTGAAGAGCGCTGGATTTGAACTTTCATTCCTTAATGAATCAAAACTACACACACACACACACACGCACACACGCACACACACGCACAAAGAATGGCGACGCCACAGATCTGATACTCTGGATAAGCATCTGACATCTGAAAAAAAGTCTGATCTGACACTGTCGCTCCTGGACATTAGGACATTCTGATGTTTGTCTGTAAAGAGGCTGATTGTGTTTATTGTGGTTTTATTATGTTTATAAAAGGTGCATTACTGTATTCATGCCATGGTCGAGTAGGCGGGACGTTCACGCAGCCGAGGCTTTATTTAGACACAAACAGAACGCTAGCGCTGTTAGCATTAGCACTAAGCAGGACACGAACAGAGACCGGAGACAGAGCGGCTCAAACGGAATCTACAGGAACGCCTTCACATAAAACAAACAGACGGGCACAGAACCGAAACACACCCGGACTGAGTAAACACAGAACGACGTAAACAGACCTGAACACTGAGGCTGAGAACTGAGAGCAACGACAGAATAAAAGTCCTCGCGCCACACGGCGGGGACACGGCGGGGACACGGCGGGGACACGGCGGGACACCACAGAGTGTTTCAACTGCAGTTTTGTCCAAGTTGGGTTTTCAGATGTCTTTTTATTTCTGCAGCATGTTACGCGTAGTATCTTTAAGAGAATGAAATCAGAGAGATACAGCGTGTGTTTCAGCTGAGACTCAAATACTGCAAGATCCTGCACAACCTCAGTGGCTTATCTGCCGCACGCCCAGGGCTTCTAACCCACAGCCAAATACACAGCAACTTACATCACACGCGCCGAGGTCTGACCAATCACAGACTGAATTCTTCTAGCCAATCAGAACACAGAAGGCGGCATTTTTTAATCCTACACAAGTGTTTGCAATCATTCTTGTTTATCATTTAAATGATTTATAATTTATAAATCACGTGGTTTAGACTGACACACTGATCGGATAATTAACAAATAATTTGCTAAACTGGCCTAAAAACACTTACGTCATAACCCCCAGTCATAGATGACTTCTTTTAACCAATCATGACGCAGGAGGCGGGACTTCTTAACCTCACATGGAGACCTGCTAATAGTCTGCTAATTTACAATCGATCAATCAATCAATCAATCAATCAATAAACTCTTCTGAGTGCGACCTCTCACACATCACGTCTCGCCGCTATTCTTTCCGCCGGCGTCTCCCGTCACACACGCAGAACATCCAGAGCAGAAGATCTCCTCCATCTCCATTTTGATCTCTACAGAAATGATGTATTCTGACCCTGGAATGATGTTTTGAGAACAGCATCGATAAATAGATTCATACATGGAGTGCAGCTCAGAAGCAGCATTTGAGGATTTGCTTGGAATTAAACACCGGCCAATAAATCAATGCTACAATATCATCAGCTCACACATGTGCGGCTCACAGGCTGCTCGCGCCGGCATTTACACTCCTGAGATCCGCGTTCACACCCGTCAGTGCAGTGAAAGCCCCGGGATTTAACACAGATCCTCCTGAACACGTCTTTCTCTTTAGTCAAAAAAAACCTCACCTGTAATCTGTTTATTTCACTTCTTTTACTTTTTTCATACAGCAGCGTTGAAAACTGGCAAGTCCAGAACAAGGCTTTAGGCTCCGCCCACTTTGTCAGAAAACAAATCTGTTTAAAGTTCGATTCATGATATTAATGTCATTGCGTGTCATAAGCACACACACACACACACACACACACACACACACACACACACACCATCTACATGAAAACATTAATGCATAAAAATGTAACCTGATGTAGAGGAAATTACAAACTACAAAGAAAAGGACTTTAATCATACTGTTTATATAAAATATATTTGTTATATACTTTGTTTCATTTATAACGGACATGTTCAAGTTATTTTTCTTGAATAATTATTGAAAAAAGATTGAAACTGTCACCGCATTCATGTACTGATGTATCTCTGAAAAGCTGCTTTCTTGATATTAATATTTAGTTGTATCTTAATACTTGTACATGAATACATATTACTATAATTATGAGCCACGCTGACTACAACAACAAAAACAACAACAACAAAAAACATTTTCTTAAAATCGGTGTGAGTTAAGTGGA